>JAJIBD010003428.1:0-247084 GCA_021461705.1 Cryptotis parvus | reverse complement strand
GGGCAGGGCCTGTCCCCAATTTGTGGGAATGAATGAACTCATGAGGGGAGAGATGATTTCCAACAGGCATGGAGCGCTGAGCACCACAGATGCTGGGGAGACCCCAGTGAACGTGGTGGGTGAGCACCCCCTCCCCTCTCACCATGGTTTGTTATCCACTCTCCAAAGAACTGTGAGTTTTGTGAAAAAGAACAAAAAAAAAGATGGTCACTAGAGGGGAAGGGGATGGGGCTTACGGAATGAGGGAATGTGGGTGAAGTTAGGGGACTGAGAGGCGGTGGGCCGGAGCCATGCAGATGGGGTGACAATAGCACACACCTAACCCTGCCTGGCGGCGCGACTAGGAGCCGCTCCCGATAGGGGACCAATGAAAGGAGAATGATCTGAAAGACAGAGCTGGGCTTTGCAGGGACGGCACACTCGTGTGGTCTCCTGAGAACCACACACAGCCCAACTCTAGCGCTTTTATCTTCATTAATACATAACCGAACTCGGAAGTGTGCCTAGCTGGGCACCCGTGGTTGTGGCCCTTCCCTTTCAAAACTACAGTATCACGAGTCAAGCGATACTAAGTTACTGAGTTAGCCTAACCAAGTCTGAATATATCCTTAGGATTAACCTAAGTTACTGAGTTAGCCTAACTTAGTCCGAATATATCATTAGGATTAACCTAAATTACTGAGTTAGCCTAACTTAGTCTGAATATATCCTTAGGATTAACCTAAGTTACTGAGTTAGCCTAACTTAGTCTGAATATATCCTTAGGATTAACCTAAGTTACTGAGTTAGCCTAACTTGGTCCAAATATATCCTTAGTATTAACCTAAGTTACTGGAGTTAGCCTAACTTAGTCTGAATATATCCTTAGGATTAACCTAAGTTACTGAGTTAGCCTAACATAGTCCGAATATATCCTTAGGATTAACCTAAGTTACCGAGTTAGCCTAACTTAGTCCGAATATATCCTTAGGATTAACCTAAGTTATTGAGTTAGCCTAACTTAGGCGGAATATATCCTTAGGGATTAACCTAAGTTACTGAGTTAGCCTAACATAGTCCGAATATATCCTTAGGATTAACCTAAGTTACCGAGTTAGCCTAACTTAGTCCGAATATATCCTTAGGATTAACCTAAGTTATTGAGTTAGCCTAACTTAGGCGGAATATATCCTTAGGATTAACCTAAATTATTGAGTTAGCCTAACTTAGGCAGAATATATCCTTAGTCTTAACCTAAGCTACTGAGTTAGCCTTAGTCTGTGCATTCAAAGGCTTATCCCACCCCATGTCCTTCCCCTTTACACATGTATTCAGTGGACCGATGCCCACTCACTGTGCTTTTCGCCTCCTAAGCGAGGGTCTAAAATCTGGGCCCTCCAAAGGGATGACAAATATTCTTTTATAATAAGCATTTGTCCATGCAGCAAGCAATGCATGCATTTAGTAACTACGCAGTGTACATGCACATGTGCGTGAGTGCACCGCACGGGGTGGGGGTGAGCTGGCAGGAGATGTGTGACAGGTGTAAGCTGTCAAAACAGTGACCAGGGAAGCTCATGACTCGTGTGTGTGGTCCTGAGTGCCGAGAAAGAGAAACGTTTAGAACCTACAGCTAATTTTGAACGTCATGATAACTAGCATGAAACAGAGACTCTTATCAATATGAGATGGTGTTCCTTTGGCTGTGTACCGTTTTTTGTTTTGCTTTTTTATCATTATCAGTTTGCAATGGAGAAACACCTCTCTGCTCAAACTTAACGCCTCTGCACGTCTCTGGGATTCTCCTCAGACACCGTTGAAGTGCCAGTAACGCCTCGCCAACGAAGACTCCGCCTCCTCATCCCCTTCCCTGAAGTAAACACCTGAGTTGTCACTGAATTCAAGAGGCTTGTCCATGGCCTGTTGCTACAGTTATCTGCATTCCACAGGTTACTGAAACCATTTTGGTAATTGCCTTTCACTTCCTTACATATTTCACTTAATCACCTCAAGTTCTGTTTTGTCTCAAAGGGACCAATATTCATCTTGGGAGAATGCGCAGTGCTCAGGGCTTATTCCTGGCTCTGTGACAGGGAAACTCCAGCAGTGCTCAGGGGGCCACATGTCCTGACGGACATTGACCCCCAGGTCAGCCATGTGCAAAGCAAGCACCCTACCACTGCAGGCTCTCTTGGGCCCTTAAGAACATCTTTTATAATACTTGCATTATCCATTATCCAAATCAAGGTCAACACTTGAGAGCTGACTGTGGCTAATATGTTCATTTTATTTATTCTTTCTTATAAATAATTATCAAATATTATTTTTATGAAATAAGCATATGCCCATGTGGCAAGCACTTCATCCATTCAACCTATATTTATCGTTTGGCTAAATAAATATATATTTCTACATAAAGCACAAGTATGTGTATGTATGTGTGTGTATATATATGTATATACATATACACATATATAAATATATATGTGTGTCTGTGTATATATATATATATATATATACATATATATATATGCTTCTCATTTATTTAAATTTTCTTTTTGGGTTAGGCCACACCCAACTGTGCTCAGAGGACCAGGAGTGGGCTTCAAGTACGTAACAGGGAGACCCTATGTGGTGCTGGGGATTGAATCGGGTCAGCCATGTGCAACGAAACGTGCCTTTAACCCCTCAATTATCTCTCCGGCCCTTAGTTTAATTTTCATTGCTTTAAAACAGATTAGTGATTTACCATTCAGCTATTTTCTCCTGGCTATAAACATTTCTTTGTAATTTAGAAAACTATTGGTGTAACGTTCTAGAGTTACTGTTCTTATTCTACAGTATTTTGGGTTTTTTCTTTTTCTGCCATACCCAGTAGTGCCCATGGCTCAGTCCTGACTCTGTGCACAGGCATCACTCCTGGCAATGCTCAGGGGACCATGTGAAATGCCGGGATTGAGCGTGGGCATAAGGCAAGTGCCCGATGCTGTACTATTGCTCCAGCCCCAAAGATCGAAAAGACATTTTGTGCGAACCCCTGGTCTCTGAGCCAGACGTGAATGAGTTTTGTGTTGTTTGAGGGAGGCGGGGAAGGGGCGGGCCTTGGCTCATTGCTCGCAGCCCTTTCACTTCCAGGGCTGTGGCAGCCACTACTCGCACTGTGTCTCGTGACAAGCTTCTGCCGGAAGACACAGGTTCTCAGCCAACGAGCATTAGCGAGAGGTCCTGTCCGAAACACCTTGCCAGCCTTCCCTGATCCTCTGCGTGAGATCAGAGAGCTTGGAGGAAAAAGTCAAATCACCACAGCTAGACCCCCCAGCTGGGGGTCTCCACGTTCTCCGGGACGCAGCCAGGGCCAGTTCAGGGTATCTGACACTGTTCGGAGCTGCGCCTCGTGCAAGCCCACAGCACTTCTCCGAGGCAGCACAATGGAACCACTGCCAATGCAGCATCTGCTTCACAACGAGGATACGAGGCGCTCAAAAGGAAAAGTATAAATAAAGCCCAAGAGGCACAACTCTGAGCCAGCATCCGGAATAGTCTTCCTGGTATTATAGCCACCACTGTCTTCTACTCAATATGAAATCTGAAGAGAAATTATAACTATAACACTAAGTATCTTCAAATGCTCTATTTGCCTGAATGCTACAAGTACAGAAGGGAAAAAAAAATAGAAACTAAAAAATATGTTAGCAGGGAATTACAAACACAATTTGTCTATGGTCGGGCAATGTTTTTAAATCACCTTTTTAAAATCACTCTGGCACCACTTAGGGGAAACAGCGCTCCCAGCGTAAAGAGAAGCTCCAGCTCTACAAATATGGTTGGTGCCTGCCTGTTACAGGGTGCTCGCATGACCACATTAATACAAATGTACCAGGATCCGTGGATCACAAAAGCAGTCTAGTAGTTCTTGGCAGTCAAGGACTTTAACTTCAATGAATATAAAAAGGAAAGCAAATGATAGACTGGGAAGAAAACTAAAGAGAAAAAGACAAACAAAAGACATAATCCTACCCACCATATTGACCCGAAGGCCACCAAGTGTTCCTGACCACAGCAAATTGCAGCCTCCACGTCCCTACTGCCACACGGTTTTCAGCTGCAGATGACAGGAAACCAGAGGCAAAAATGCACCCCAGTTTTTGGTGTGCTATTAACTGTGATAGCACACAGTTAATAGCACAGTTAATAGCTCAGTCTAGAACTGAGCATTGAATACAGGCAAAAAGATACACATGATAACCTATAAACATATGTATTATAATCTACAATGTGTAAGAGAAGGAAGAGAGAGAGAGAGAGAGAGAGAGAGAGAGAGAGAGAGAAAGAGAGAGAAGAGATAAAGAACCTGCAATAGCGGCAGGCTAGGGAGAGGGAGGGAATCGGGGACATTGGTGGTGGGAAATGGGCACTGGTGGAGGGATGGGTGCTGGAACACTGTGTGACCGAAACCCAAACATGAACTTCTTTGTAACTGTATATCTCACGGTGGTATAATAAAATTAAATAAAATAATTTAATTTTATTAATAATTTATTAAATAAAATATTCTAAAAAATTTAAAAAGTGGATGTGGGGGGCCGGAGTGATAGCCCAGCGGGTAGGGCGTTTGCCTTGCTGCGGCCGGCCTGTGCCGGCCTGGGTTCGATCCCTGGCATCCCATATGGTCCCCGAGCACTGCCAGGAGTAACTCCTGAGTGCAGAGCCAGGAGAAACCCCTGAGCATTGCCGGGTGTGACCCAAAAAGCAAAAAAAAAAAAAAAGTGGATGTGGGGAGGGGCATCGCCTCCAGGCACGGTTACACCAGCTTCCCATTCGCCCTGGGAACACAGAGGAAGACCTTCAGGAGCTGCGAGGAGAAGGAGCAGCTCAGTGCTTCCGACTCCCTGGTGGTTCTACTGAGCTCAACTCACTGGGCCAGGCCCAGCCTGTCACTCGGCCCCACCAGCAACATGGAGATACCGTGAACTCATACTGTTCATTGTGCTTCCTCAGAGCTCAAGTATATAAAGCTGGGGTTAGGTTACTAAGAGGCTAGTTAGCTAGCACAGATTTAAATCTAGATCAAACTGCTGAGGCCTGGAGGATGGACTTCAATCCCAGAAACATTTAGCCATCCTGTGTCTTTGACCTTCAAGCCATCTCACAGACAAGACGAAAGGTCAGAGCATATCGGAGGCCGAGAACTCACACGACCTACCTGCACTGGTCCTATTTGGTTGCTGATCTGGAGTTTGGGCTGGAGGTGAGTAATACTGCTGCTGCTGCTGCTGCTGCTGCTGCTTGCTGGTAACCGCTGGAGGGGAAATACTGGGAGCTGGGGCTCCTCCGACAGTCCCGGATGCTGGAGAAAGTCTGTGAGTGGGGGATTCCTCTTTGGAAAGTTGAGCACCTCGGAAGGCGAGGCTGGGCTGGTGGTAGATGATCAAATTCCTCCTCGTCCTCCAAGCTGAACCGATCAAATTCTTGATCGCTACAAGTCCCCTTCTTTCCTGAATTCAAGGACACACTGGAGCTATGTCTTGACACCGATGCTGAAGTAGAAGCATAATCTTGCCGGAGACCTACGGACACAGCAAGAAATGGGTTCTCTTGTAAACCAAGTAAAAAGTTACATTTCTGCTCATCAAATATCTGCAAAAACCAAAACTTATATGGAAGAAATGATTCAAAGTCTTTCTTGTTTTAATTCCAAGAAAACAGATACGTTTATCACACAAACACAAAGAGTCATCTGGGTACTGATTTTTGAAAGCTTTACCCTGATCCCTAATGAGGTACTCAATAGTTTACTGAGTGAATGCAATACAGCTAAACAGCCTTTTCTTTCACATGACACCTGTGACACTAAAAAAATTTATTTACAGTCTTGAATAGAAAGTTTTGCTGACCTGCCCCTTGAGGTGTTGTAGGTGTGGCTGTGGTGCCCGGCTGCATTGGCAGGTGGCAGACAGGAGACAGGCTTGTCTAAACTCAGGGCTCTGCCCCGTGGACCTTGGATGGTTGATGGTCTGACAGAAAAATACTGGACCCTCTGGGCCCCTGGGATGAACCCAGAGCCATGGCAGAGCCTGGCAAACTACCTATGGTGTATGCAATATGCCAAAAACAGTAACAATAATGGATCTCATTCCCAATGAATGGAGACATTACTGGCACTTTGCTTGCTTGAGCAAATGGATGAGCAACAGGAAGACAAGTGACAAGTGACACTGATTCCACATAGGATGATAGACAATGCTATAGTCTAGCCATTTCCCCAAATACTTGCTTTTGAAATCTAGAAAAATACTTGGGACGTTGTAGGAAAATCTTCATGTCTTGCTTAGTTATACAACTGAAATAACCTACCCTCTGCCTAAGAAAGAGCTTCTCCCCCTAACCCAACTTTGAAAATCAAACAGAAGTTTAAAATCTGGAGGACAAGCATTTCTCTAACATCGTCTCTTTTTTGACTTGTTACTAATATCGTTTCACAGCATATTGACACTTCAATACTTCCTCAGCTTTAGGTATAGTATATATTCACATGTAATACTAAGAAATATTTCAGAGATTCCTTGGGCCTTTGTCCAGTCACCCCTGTCACCAAAGGAACATTTACAAAATTAGAGAATATGTCAACCAGAAGACTGGCAGTAATACAAACCCATCTTAGATCTGGCAGTGATACAAACCCATCTCAGATCTGCAGTTTTACACATAGATGTATGATAGCATTAAGATTAATACAGTTTTGTTACCAATAGGGTCATATAATCTACCATTAGTCAAAATATGAATGCCTCTGAAGCAAGGTATAACAAAGTACAGAAGAATTAGACAGCTATAAAAAATGTATGTATTATATGCATGTACATATATATAATCCCTTGAGTTGTCATTTTATAACCAGCCCCGTTCCCATCTGAGAGCTTGTCACTAACCTCCACTAACCTATAAATCTTTCTAAAATGTCATTCCAAAATGTTTTTACTTAAATGTAATTATACAGTACACAATCTCTTGGGATCATCTTTTCACTCAGCAGGATTCCCTGGGGATGTTATCTGAGATGGTATGTGCGTCACTAATTCACTCTTTGCTGTTCACTAACACTCCGCGTAGTACTGCCACTTGGTTAACCATTCACCTGCTGAGCAAAGTCTGAGCTGGTCCTGGTTTCTGCTATCACTAATAATGCTCTATGTACATCCATCCGTGGTCTTTGTGTCACTGTCACTGTCTTCCCGTTCATCATGAATTTGTTCAAGCTGGTACCAGTAACATCTCCATATGTCCTGTCTCATGCTAGTAAAGCCCAAGGGCATCTGCTTGCTCCAGGAACATAAAGAGCCTCAAACCATTCCATCAGGTCATGGGAATGAGGTCTATAATTGTTACTGGTATTTGGCATAGCAAATACAACACTGGTAGCTTGCTAGGCTCTGCCATAGTCTTTGTGTGTGAACACAAATTTCATTTCATCTGGGATTAAAACATGAGCAATTTGATGGTCCTGCAGAAATTTCAAGTTTAGAGTTTTAAGAGAATGATGATCTGCATCCATAGTGGCTGCACCAGCAATGCCTCTATGAAGGTGTTCTGATCAGAATGAAGTCCTCGCCCCTTACGACTCTCACAAGACTGTGAGAAGCAATTTACATTCTCCACCTCCAAGGTAGGCTAGTACAAGAGAGAAAAACCCAATTGCTTTGCAACTCCGCTCAAGAGAAACTCCAAAAAGTCCACCTGACCGACGCGATACAGCTGATGTGGAAGCATCTGGTTTACTTTCTTATTTAATGTAGAAAAAAGCAACTGTTGACACGATTCTAGGATGAAAACTGATTAGATAACAAACTTGCAATATAGTATCAACAGACCTAGAAAATAATTTTATGTGATCACTGCTATTTATAAGAATAATTTCAGAACATACTTTCCTCCTGTAGACGAGCCATGATCTGAGCGTCAGTGAGGTCCTGCAGCTTATAGCCCATGGAGATAGAGTCATCCTCCAACTCAGAAGTGCTCAGCTCACTGTCGATCGATGACTGAGGACTGAGAGGGGAACCCCTGGAGGTGAAACCTTCAAAACGAAGAGAGACACTTGCAAGTTGACAGCACTGATGTCGGCCGTGGCGTTGCAGAGCATGCACTGGCACCAGTGAGCAGTTTCCTCCTGTTTTCATCATGCCCCAAGCAACCACCATCTGTGGAATTTGCTCTTCTCTATTCCCAGACCCGGAAATTAACTGCCCAATTTGAGGGTAGGAGGGGAAACCTACACAGAACATATACCCATGGCCACTGGCAAGGTATAGACCTTCTTGTACCTGGGTAGTCACTCACTAAGTATTTAAACATTAAAATTTCATCTAGTACGTTAGATCTTCTTGTACTTGGATAGCAAATCGGTACGTATTTAAATATTAAATTTGAATCTGGTACTTTTTTTTAAGTGCCTGGAAGCTGGTGCTCTGTGCACTAAGCTATACATGTGATTTATGTACCACTTAGCCACTGGTGGGACATGCCAGCGCCAATGTACTAAACAGGTACAGATGGCACTGCTGGACGTGGCTAGGAAGCGTCACTCATGAGGCGCACATACGCTTATGCAGCAGTCCTGTATATAAGCAGCGTGGACACAGGGGACTTGTAGTCACCTAAAGGTAGAAAAGCGATGGCTAGAGATGAGAACCACGGAAGAGAAGACCCCAGGGGGAAAATCATGGCAAGAAGAGACCAATCCCGAGCCAGGCATGGAAATGGTGAGAATTCTGTCTCATAAGTGAAGTGTGAAAAATAAAACACAAAAGGCTTATCACCACCACAAATGACATGCGCCGTATTGGACACTTGATTCTAAAAGTCTCTGAGGTCTTTGGAAGCTTGACTCTCAGTGTAGCTCTTGACTGCCCACTCGCCTCAACAGTGCATGACCAGATTACGGCTGGAACTAAGGAACGAGTGAAAGCCACGGGCTTGTTTCACGAGCACCGCATCTGGATTCCCCCTCAAGCTTTCCGATGCACACTGGATATTTAAATTTGCTTTAGCAAGAGAAAGGCAAGGCAAAGCATTAGCCAGGAGGTTGAAGTATTACCTGTTCGTTCAGGTGTTAGTATTGCTTTATTTGAAGTTTTAGAGAAGCTGGGAGTATTAATGCCATTGCTATAAGGGCTGAGTCTTGCAACAGGACTATAGGGAAAAGCCACGGAGACATTTGAAGAGAAGAGACTCCGCCATCGGCTAGCTGTCGTAGAAGCAAAAACAAACAGCGGCAGTTAGCAAACAAGGAAGCGATGTTGATTTGCCACAGGGAGAGAGAGAAGTTTTTTTTTTAAAAAAAAGGAGACAAAGGAAAATCTAAAAAAAAAAAAACAAAACCTTGACTCCCATTAATCAAAAAGAAGGAACAAATCAAAAATTGATTTTGTGACTCGGTCTTATCTATATCCCCATGAAGAGAGAAACCAGGCCCAGGGCTGGTGCTGGACTGCTGAAAACTCCATGTGCCAGCCCTGGGTTCATGTCCCAAACCCACATACCAGCCTCTGCACCAATGCCAGGAGCCCACAGCATCATTTTAGAAAACAAACCACTCTCACATCCCGGCTAAAGCCATGTGTCCGCACAATCATGAAACTTTGCTTGTTATAACTACATTAGACTCACAGACATGGCAGAGACTCACAGACATGGGGCAGAGCTGCTACTGGCTCTCCCTGTGCCCAGCTGCTCACGAGGCGCCCAAGAGGGATGGTGGGTTCTAGCCCTGGCCCACCACCCCAGCAGAGCCTTGCAACAAGCCAGACGACCCCCCCACTCCATGAGGGCCTCCATTTTCCACATTTGGACTTCTCTCTCGTCAGAACTCCACCCAGCAGACCAGCCTATCACAGCCCGGCTCGTGCGGCCCCTTGCGGCTGCAGCGGTTCATCAATAAAAGCTGGACTTAGAGATAAATACAAGAGTATGCTACCTGCACGGCAGAGCCTGGCAAGCTACCCCTGTTGTATTTGATATGCCAAATACCAGTAACAATTATAGACTTCATTCTGGAATGGATTGAGGCTCTTTATGTTCCTGGAGCAAGCAGATGCCCTAGGGCTCTACTAGCATGAGACAGGACATATGGAGATATTACTGGGGCCCGTTCGAGCAAATCGATAATGAACAGGAAGACAGTGATACAGTGAACTATATTAGACATGTTTTATTTCTGCATGAGATTTAAGAGTTTTGTAAGATTAGTGTCAAAATTTTTTTTAAAAGTGCTCTTTTGGCACTGTGGGAAAAAGTTCTAATAACTATTCACTACGGTCCTACATTTTCCCCCTTTGGCCAATTTTCAGCCCATTTAACACAAAGTGTGAATCAAGAAAATTTTAGCACTGGAAAGAGGGTGAGGATTAAGGCTTTTGCCTTGCATGACGTCGAGCCTCGTCAAACTCCAGCAATGCATATGGTTCTCTGAGCACCATCAAGAATGATCCCTGAGCAGAAAATAAACCCTGATCACAGCCTGGTATGGTGGGTATTTGGGGGTACCCACGTATCCCCCAGCACCAAAAAAAACTTTTTAAGAAGAAAACGAAAGTTGAAATGAAAAACTATTTTTGTTTTTTACTTAAAATGACTGTTTCTAAGTGGCCTTGATCTAAATTTTTGGTACAACGCATATAGGGAACTGACCTACAAAATCCCAGAAGGGAAAGTACAGAAAGAAAACAGTAGCAGTAGTTATTTTAGCTAGCAGGTACAGAGGTAACTAGTGATGAAGAATTTCTCTATAAGATATCACTGTATCAATGTGCTAACAATTGTCGAGGGTACTAATGCCAACCTAGAACTGAGCATTAAATAGAGGCAAAAAAGATACACATGACAACCCTTTAATGTATGTTCTGTAATCCATAGTCTGGAGGGGAAGGAAAAGAGAAAGAGAAAGGGAAAGAAATAAAGAACCTGCCATGGAGGAGGGCTGGGGAGGTGGGAGGGAACTGGGGACGTTGGTGGTGGGAGATGGGCACTGGTGGCGGGATGGGTGCTGGAACACAGTATGACCAAAACCCAAATATGAACTTTTTAATTGTATATCTTTGTAATTGTAAAAATAAAAAAAATAAATTAAAAAAAAGATATCACTGTATCACTGTATCACTGTCTCCCATTCATTATCCATTTGCTCGAGCGGGCACCAGCAACATCTCCATATGTCCTGTCTCATGCTAGTAGAGCCCAAAGGGCACCTGCTTGCTCCAGGAACATAAAGAGCCTCAAATCATTCCATCAGGTGATGGGAATAAGATCTATAATTGTTACTGGTGTTTGGCATACCAAATACTACATGGGTAGCTTGCCAGGTTCTGCAGTGTGGGTGGCATACTCTTGTAGTCACCTCTAAATCCAGCATTTATTGATGAACTGTGCAGCCACTTGCGGCCGCTGAAGCCAGGCTGTGAAAGGCTGGTCTGCTGGGTGGAGTTCTGATGAGGGGGAAGTCCGATGTGGGAAATGGAGGTCCCTCATGGAGTGGGGAATTCGTCTGGCTTGTTGTGAGGCTCTGCTGGGGTGGCAGGCCAGGGCTGGAACTCGCCATCCCTCCCGGATGCCTCGTGAGTGGCTGGGCACAGGGAGAGCCAGTAGCCCAGAGCCAGTAGCAGCTCTGCCCCATGTCTGTGATTCTATTTTCCAAATTTTCTGCCCTCATGTTGAGGCCTCATTCCCATGACCTGACGGAATGGTTTGAGGCTCTTTATGTTCCTGGAGCAAGCAGGTGCCCTTGGGCTCTAGTAGCATGAGACAGGACATATGGAGACGTTACTGGTGTCTGCTCGAGCATGATGAACGGGAAGACAAGTGACAAGTGATGTTGAGGCTATATTCTTTTTAAAAATTTTTTGGCCATATTCTTTTTTTAAATTTTTAAAATTTTTTATTGAATCACATGAGATATAGTTACAAAAGTTGTTCATCCGAACAATGTCTCAGTCATACATTGTTCTAATACCAATCCCTTCACCAATGCACATTTCCTACCACCAGTGTCCCCAGTTTCTCTCATGTAACTTTTAACGGTCACATTATACATGTTAGGGATGAGAGACAGCAGAGTGGGCAGCGCAGAGCTTGCCTTGCACATGGCCAACCTGGGTTCCATTTCCTGGTATCCCGTATGGTCCCAAATATTACTTCAACCCATGAGGGCCTCCATTTTCCACATCCGGACTTCCCCCTCATCAGAACTCCACCCAGCAGACCAGCCTTTCATAGCCTGGCTTTGCGCGGCCGCAAGTGGCTGCACAGTTCATCAATAAATGCTGGATTTAGAGGTGACTACAAGAGTATGCCACCCACACGGCAGAACCTGGCAAGCCACCCGTGTAGTATTTGGTATGCCAAACACCAGTAACAATTATAGACCTCATTTCCATCACCTGATTGAATGATTTGAGGCTCTTTATGTTCCTGGAGCGAGCAGGTACCCTTGGGCTCTACTAGCATGAGACAGGTCATATGGAGATGTTACTGGTGCCTGCTCGAGGAGTAATTTCTTAGTGCAGAGGCAGGAATAACACCTGAACACTGCTGGAAGTGGCCCCAAATCAAACAAAAATTATACATATTACTTTGCTACTGTGAGGAACAAAAGGAACCTGACCTGCAATGGGCAGTTATGTACAAACTCCTTATGTTAATTAGGACAAGTGGGGAAACGCATCTCCCTCCTCCGAACCTACAACTCCCGACTCCTGGATATTTCTAAATCCCAGTGATCACTGTAACCACCGGGGTAAGCCACACCAAAGAGCGCTTTCCCTCCCTTCAGGGGACACAAGTTACCCTCAAAATCCAATTTTCTAAAAGCAAATATCTGAATGTGTACTTCAACAGGATGGGATTGGGGTAGTAAACTGGAAAAAAACTTAATAATGTGGCTTCTTATGGAAAATGGAGACTAAACTTCAGAAACAAGCAAGGAAAGGACTGCTTTGACATGCTCGCCAGGAGCAATGCGAGGGAGAAAACAGCTGAAGAGTCCTTTAAAATAAGCAGAGGGGTAGAGAGACTAGCTGGGGGTTGGGGGTGGAACGAGGGGTGGAGAGGAGAGAAGAGCAGGTGGGGTCAGCGAGAAGAGACTCACTGCAGAACTGAACAGGCCATGGCGAGGCCATCGCTGAATCAAGGCCCAGCTGGGTCCCGACAGTCAGAACCCAGCGCTACGTTCCTCATTTCTGCAACACACACAACCATCTGTATCCCTACATTGCGGAAACCTACTAGGCGATGACCAGCACAGCGATAATGTTTCAGGATCCACACTGTTCTAGAGGTGGCACGCCCCAAAGCCAGTTTCCGAGTGCCAACAGTCATGGCACTTCCCCATGATGTACACACCGCCTCCCTCTCTCGGTACGCCACTCCAGAGGGAGGCGGCTGCCTGGCACTGCCGTCTGGCACCCCCAGTTCCCCCTTTGTGATCTCTTAAATCTGAAAGCCAATCCCTAAGTAGACGTAGAAACAGGGGTTCAGAGGCAATGCACACAGACACACACACACACATACACACAGCTCAGTTATCACGGCTCTCATCTTCAGTATCTCTTACTCAACCTCTCATTTAAAATTCTGTATTGGAGAAAGCAAAAAAGAAATCAATCGTCCTTTGTGAATGCTAACTTGCTCAACAGATGATGCTATTTTACACCAGTTTGATCCATTGCCAGGCAAATTACAGTGGCTGCGTGTTCTCATCCACAGATGCAGGCGCCGGGCGCAAACAGTAAACAGCGCTCACACAATGCTACCGAGAGCCAGCCTCACAGCACAACAAGGCCACAGTGACTGTGGCTATGACAGCAGGGTCCCCACCAAGAACACAATTAGCATCTATCTCCAGAGAGAATGCGCAACATTATCCTTGGCACCTAGCAGGCTTGGCGGAGTGGGAAAATGATTGTGGAGGCAAGATAACAGAGCAAGGCTGCAGGCTGGGGGCCGGGGGGTGGGGCAGCAGAGCCCGACCTGCTCTCCACTGTGCTGCTGAAGAACACAACAGACTTCTAGCAGGAAAACCCAAACTGTCCTTAGGAGAATAAGACAAAGGACATGCGCTATTTACAGGGCAATATGATTTTTTTTTTTTTTTGCTTTTTTGGGTCACACCCGGCAATGCTCAGGGGTTTCTCCTGGCTCCGCACTCAGGAATTACTCCTGGCGGTGCTTGGGGGACCATATGGGATACCGGGATCGAACCCGGGCCGGCATGGGCCGGCCGCATGCAAGGCGAATGCCCTACCCGCTGGGCTATCGCTCCGCCCCATCAATCTCATTCATTCATTCATTCATTTAGCTTTCTAAATACCAGGACTTTAAAATCATCTGAGAGGCCAAGTGCTTACCAGAGAGACCACAAGGGCTAAGAGTCCCCACCCACCTCTTCCACTTCCAAGGGACAGAGTGACACAAGGCCAGGAGGAAACTAGGGAGGGCGAGATATGAAAGAGATTCCTGGTATGGAATGTCAGAGGACCTGGGATACAGATGAAGGCTCTCTCACATCTCCAAGCCCTCGGTCCCACCACCTTGCATGCCTTAAACTCTAATGTAAAGTGCCCATTCACTCAGCCCTAGAAAAGGCTCTATAAAACATGTTTTTTTCAGCTTTCCTAGGCATCCTACTTAAGGAGACCCCATACACAAGCTTCCTCGCCCTTCCTTTCCCTTCCCCCAATTTTCTACTGAATCTACGATGTGGCCTCTGGACCTTTCGATCTGTCTGAATCACGGTCTCAGTGTGATCAGGGTCCCCTGGTGCATTCGGGCCATGACCATCTCCCCAGCTGATGGACAAAGGAACAGGTACACAAGCTGGTCACCAATGGTGCATTCACTCAAATCAATTTGGGTTATTATAGAGAAATCAGAGAGGTTGGGACATAGGTGTGCTGAACCTTAACATAAATACAAACAGATGTAAAGTGCTTTTTTGGGGGAAATTCTTCGAGAAGACCCACCCACGGACAACATTTCATCCAGGGGGCTCCAACACTCTGGTTCCTTCTAGGAGATCCACCCAAGGGTGCCATACTACCCAGGGACATATTGCTTTCTCACTTCTGGCAATCCACTTACACAATCATATTAAATTTACTTCTTAATGATATTTCTAGTCATGTTGTATAAACAAGTGAGAGATATAGACTTTTATCTGTACACTAGATTAAGCTTAAAATGGTCTCTCTGGACTCATGGTTGAGGGTGGCTTTCTCTGGGGTCAGCTGCATTTCCCAGACTAGAGTCCTCAGGCCAAGTTAGCTTTTCCTAAAGGGGCGTAATGGACTACTATTATTTTGTTTGTTTTGGGGACACCCCTGGCAGTTTGCAGGACTTACTCCTGGCTGGCTCTCCACTCAAAGATTACTCCTGCGGGGGGGCTCAAAGGATCAACGGGGGTGCCAGGGACGGAACCTAAGTTGGCCGCATGCAAGGGAAGAGCCTGTCCCTGTACTCTGTCATACCTGGGAGCTATTTTTGTCTGTCTTCAACGTTGCCTGCCTTAAAAAAAAGAAAAGGGGTTGGGGAAATACATGGGTTAAGGTTTGCCTTACACGCAGTCAATGCTAGGTCAATTTGGTCCCTGAACACCTTCAAAAAGGACCCTAGAGCCATAGCCTGGAGAAAGCCCTGAGCACAGCTGGGTGCCCCCAAAAATTCCAATTTAAATAAAGAAATTGCAATCTCTTCATGCAGTTTTTTTTTATGTATCATTAGCAAAGTATGACCCATTGTTAACAAAGCAACACTCATCAAAATCAGTTTGATAAACGCTCCAGGGATGGTCCCTAATAGCCCCAAAGAACAGGGGCTGAATCTCTTTTCGTTCTCCACACGGAAAATCAGGAGACAACAATACAGTTCTCGGAGTGAGCAACCTGCCTATCCACTCTGATCGCCTCCCCAAGATTCACATAAATATAGCAAACATGCAAATTCTCGTTGACTATGTCCCAGCATATCATCAAAATCAAATTTAAGAAACTAGCCTGACTCAATTCACATGAAAGAACCCAATAACTGAGCAAATGAAACTCCTTATAACTCTCCAAAGACAAGCACGATAAGCCCCGCATCCCGCTATGAGAATGAGAAAATAAGAGAAACTATAAAGTCATTGGGAAATGGAATTGTTTTTTTTTTTTTTTTTTTTGCACCTTCTTCTCACTATTGGGACACCCAGCTCTGTGCCTCCAGCACCGCTGAGCACACAGGAAGCAGGCGGTAAGCGCTGAATGTGGCTGGATTCTGGGGGGCGGGAGTCCTGGGGTGGTCACTCCTGATCCCCACAACTAAATGAACTGGCCCAACTGACTAAGTTTAATTATAAGCCAGTTTTTATCTTGAAGACTGGAAAGATTCTCCTTGTTTTCCACAGCAGGTGATCCCATGGGAGGAGGCTTCCATGCAAGATGGGACCACTGGGGGCACTTCCTAGTTATCCTCTCAGGGAGAAGCGGCCGCTGGTTTTTATTCTGAAAAAAGACTGTAAGGAGCAGACACTTAGGCTCCTTCCTTCAAATAAACCCGGGGTCCTCGCTCTAGGCATTTTCAGAGCAGAAAATCAATGAACACAGGAGCACCCAGTTAATCACTTGATCACTTGAATCCCGTTATTCATTGATTTGCTCGAGCGGGCACCAGTAACATTTCCATTGGACCCTATCATGTGCCAATATAGCCCAATGGCATCTGGTTGATTCAGGAACATGAAGAGCCTCAAACCGTTCCTTCAGGGTCTTGACAAGAGTAATGGAGACAACCACTGGACTAGAGCCATTACCCAGTTAATACTTCCTAATAACCGCTCAGCTGCTGAACCCGATCTGCGTGAAGTTCCCATTTTCCAGCTCATGACTGGCATAACTGACAGTTAAAGCCTGAACAGGGGGCAGAGTGGTACAGTGCTCGCCTTGCATGCCACCAACCAGGTTCTATGCCCGGCACCACATACGTTTCCTCAAGCCCGCCAGAAGTGATCCTTGAGCAGAGAGCCTGCAGTAAGCCCTGAGCACACACAGCTGTGGGCCCTCCACAAACGAAGAAGAGTAAAGTGTCCACAATGAGCTACTTCCTCCAATACTGTGCCGCAGTCAGAGCAGGGCTGTGCCGTGGGTCACGCAAAAGGACAAAGTTTCGGGGCCAGAGCGATAGCCCAGCGGGTAGGGCCTTTTTCCTTGCACGCGGCCGGCCTGTGCCGGCCCGGGTTCGATCCTCAGCATCCCATATGGTTCCCGAAGCACCGCCGGGAGTAATTCCCTGAGTGCAGAGCCAGGAATGACCCCTGAGCATCGCCGGTGTGACCCAAAAAGCAATAAAATAAAATAAAATAAGACAAAGTTTCCTCAAAATCTTAAAATTCTACCTTTTCTTCAGGCTGAAAACCCAGAGCTCAAGAGACAGGGCAAGATTAAGGCATGTGCCTTGCATGTGGCCAAGACCCTCGGCCCTGATAGCACCATTTCTGGTCCCCTAAGCATCACCTGGTCCCCCCAGTGTCCTTGCCATCTCATCCTTGGGATTAATTGGCTGAGAAATCACCAGTGAGAGGCGCGGGCATCCTGAGTGCACTTTGGGAGCTCTTCCACCCTTGAAGCGCTGACAGCCATTCACAGGGGAGCTTACTTCACCAGGCAAGTGTACATGGCTGGTGACGTTGGCCTAAACCTGACAGTACACAAGGTCATGCCAGAGTTGCTCGGAACTGGGTGAGGAAGACATGGAGGGCAGCACAGACTCTACTGCAGAGCCAGCCACAGTGCCAGGGCGCAGAGCACCCGGGCTGCCCCCCAACTTCATACTCTGAAGTGGTCCCCTCCAGTTGATAGTATTAAAAAGGGCCCCACCCTCATTAGTGGGGCCGACATCCCATAAAGAGGCCCAGGAACCCCCCAGCACTTCCATCACCTGAGGGGATGACAAGACATCTGGGACCTCTGGGACCAGGAGAAAGGTCTTTCCTGACCAGGCCAGCACCCCAAGCTCGGGTTACAGACCCCAGGGCTAGGAGAGTGAGTGTCCACTCCCACACACCAAGCATGTGACACACTGCTCAAGCAATCAAGGGGCTCAGAAGACACTGTGGATCGAATGGCCAAAAGGCATAGGAGAAAATGCTCATCATCAGTAGCCATGAGGGAGATGCAAATCAAAACAACAATGAGGTGTCGTCTCACACCACAGAGACTGGCACACATCCTAAAGAGCAAGAACAAGTGCTGGCATGGATGCAGGGCAAAGGGACTCTCAACCACTGATGGTGGGAATGTCGACTGGTACAGCCTTTTGGGAAAATAATATGGACATTCCTCCAAAAACCAGAAATTGGGCTCCTATTTAAGTGGGAATATATCCCAGGAGTGGGGATATACCCTGGGAGGCCAAAATCACACAGCAGAAATACCATCTACACTTCTATGTTCATAGCAGCACTATTCACAATAGCCAGAATGTGGAAACAACCACAGTGTGCGAGGACAGGCGACTGCATAAAGAAACTGTGACACATCTACACAATGGAATACTATGCAGCTGTTAGGAAAAATGAAGCTGTGAAATTTGTCTATAAATTGATGGACATGGAGAGGATCATGCTGAGTGAAATTAGTCAGAGGGAATAGGACAAATACAGAATAACTGCATTTATTTGCAGGATATAAAAAAATTAGCATGATACCAATATCCAAGGCCAGGCAAAACATGAATCAGGAGGTCTTTTCGGTGGGAGGAATCTACTGCAAGTGTGTAGAAGTCAGAGTTAGGTAAGACACAGAAAGGAACAGTGTGCTATTAATTGTTGGAAATGATAATACCAGCCTAGAACTGAGCATTGGATGTTCAGCAGAGATATACATGATAACACCTAAATGTATGTATTGCAAGCCACAATGTGTAAGAGAAGGAAAAGTTAGAGAGAGACAGAGAGAGAGAGAGGGAGGGAGGGGGAGAGAGAGAGGGAGACGGGGAAAGAGAGAGAGATAGAGAGAGAGAGAGAGAGAGAGAGAGACAGAGAGAGAGAGAGGAGACAAAGTGCCTGCTACCGGGGCAAGCTGGGGGAATCAGGAGACATTGGTGAGAAACGGGCACTAGTGGAGGATGGGTGCTGGAACACTGTATGACTGAAACCTAAACATGAACCGCTTTGTAACTGTATAGCTCATGGTGGTCTAATAAAAAGATTAAAAAAGAAGACACCGTGGGGCTATGGCAGCACAGAACTTCTGCACTTCCCCTATCCTCTTCCTCCTTTAGTGTCATTGTTGTTACTAGTTTTAGGCCAAAACTGACTTGCTCCTGGCTCTCTGCTCAGGAATCACGCCTGGAGGTGCCAGGGATGGGACCCAGGATGGCTGCAGGCCAGGCAAGCGCCTCCCTGCTCTACGTCCCTCCAGCCCTTCTCCTTCCTGAGTCACGAAGATGACTCTGAGAGCCACAGGTGCAGCTTGCGGAGGCGGGGCTGGCTTGGACTTGCCACGTGCTTTTACCTGCTTCACACACCACAGGTAACTCCAGAGGTTCTGAGTAGTAAGGACCGACTACGTCATCTAGGAAGAGAAAACAAGTGAGTGCAGAGATGATGGATGGGCGGGCCAGGGGCGAGGTCGGAGCAGTGAGGCAGCTCTAAGGCTGCACAATGGCACACGCCGCCTTAGCTGTGACAGTGGCGAGCAGCGTGAACGCACGGGAGGGAGGAGAGGAGGCCGCCAAAGCTGCCAAGTACCTTGGTTTTTGTTTCATTTGGGAGCCACACTAGGTGACGGCTCCTGGGCCATGACTCCAGGCTCTGCACTCAGGACTGAGCCCTGGCAGTGTGGCCTTGCGAGTTACTGGGGACGGCAGGAGGCTCACAGGGTGTCGGGCGAGCACTTTACCCTCGAACAGCCTCCACGGCTCTCTTCTCCACCTATGTCTGAGGACTCTGATGACACCCATGAAGACAGGATGGAAGCGCACGGGAAGGAAAAAAAAGGAGGCGAGTGTAATAGGAATGAATGAGACAGACCCAGGGGCCAGTGAATGGGAGGAGGACGGTGCGCCACATCTGAAAACAGGAGTTGGTGAAACCACCGCAAAGAATGACATCACCTGCCAAGAACGGAGAAAAGTAAAAGGGGCTTAAGGAAAGGCTGTCCAGGAGGCGGGGACAGGGGGCCTGCTAGAGAAAGAGGAGGCAGAATCCAGGAAGCTCAAGGACTGGTGGGGCCCCCCAAGGCAAGAAGATAATGAAGAGTCACCACGAAGGGGGCGTGAACCCAGGAATCAGTGCCGGGAGTGCCCCCCACGATGGGGATGAACAAGGGGTCCTGTAGGTCAATGGGTCACGGCCAGTACAGATGCAGCAGAAATGCGTGTGGCTGGATCGAGGACATACAAGGCGAGGAAGAAGTGTCTTTTTTTTTTTTTTTTTTTTGCTTTTTTGGGCCACACCAGGCAATGCTCAGGGGTTACTCCTGACTCTGCTCTCAGGAGTTACTCCTGGCAGTGCTCGGGGACCTTACGGGATGCCAGGAATCGAAGCCGGGTCGGCTGCGTTTTGAGGCAAATGCCCTATCCACTGGGCTATCGCTCCGGCCCCAAGAAGTGTCTTCTAACAGGACAAATGCTGCAGAACTGGAGAAGGGAACGGATGGAGAAGAGACTTTACAGAACACAGCAAAGGCCCAAAGAAAGATCCCCAAGACCCGCACTAGAGAGGCAGAGAGGCAAGAGGGAAAGGGCAGGGGAGGCGGGAGAGCGGTAGAGAAAGACTGTGCAGCGGGAGCTGGCTACAGGAAGGCGGAGGCGGGATTTTATCGACAGAGTAAAGGCAGTGAAGCAGCGTGGGGGGCAGAGACTTCGAGCCAGAGCGAAGGGTGAGCCCCCGGGAGAAGAAAAGTGATCACAGAATTGCAGAGAGGCCGGACACAGTGCCGAAACCCAGCAGCAGAAGCTGGCACACACCCACTTTTTGTTGTGTCTTGTTTTGATGCTTTTTTCATTCTAAAAAGAACATTTATGTCCAATTAAGGGCTCGGTGGCTGGAGTGTGGTGGTGGCCATACTGTTCAGAAATGGCAACTTTGTCATAGGCAAGAACAAAACAAAACAAAACAGAACAAAACACCCTGACTGCATGTAAGTGTTTGCTATTGAAGAGTGTTTGAGATCAGGGTTAGAGTTTGATGAGAAGAGATAGCTGTGGAGCAGGAAGGGTTAGCCAGTTGCATTCATTACCAGCAAAAATCAAAGATCCCTGCAACACGGGACACACAGGCCAAGTTTTGCTGGCAATGCTGTTTCTGGAGCAACCATCAACTGATGTCAGCACACCACTGACGCCACCGCAGACAAAAGCAAATCAGTGAATGGAGGCGGATGGGTTCCAGCACACGTGCGCTCTCCAACTTTTGTTGGAGTGAGATTCTCCAACAAAATTATGATAATGTCTCAGCAAATATTACTCTCTTATTTTTAGACACTTGCAAGTGTGAAAAGTGGGCAGGGAGGCAGCTCAAAGGGCTGGAGCACACAGTCTGCTCACTGGAGGTCCAGGTTTGATCTCCGGCACCAGACAGTCCCCCAGCCATCACTGGGGGAACAGGACTGCCGGAGCCCCTTGCTGGAGTAGCTTCTCATTCCCACCAAGCAAAAAGCTCTGTTGGCTTCTAAGCACAAGAGAACAAGGAGGTCAGATCTGAACCGAGTTTGCCAAGTCCTGGGATGGATGGACTAGACACCAGTGAAGAATGTAATGGATTAGAGGAGTATGGAGGGAGTGGTTAGGGACTGAGGCACACAAATGATGGCCAATGGCGTCATTACTACATCACACAAATGATGACCAACGGCATCATTACTAAAGTTTTTCAGATCACTTTAACAAAGACCAAGAAAATATCAAAAGAGGAATGAACAAAGACTCCAGACCTAGGGTAGGTTCAGTGGTAGAATGTACATGTACCAAGCACCAGTATAAATTCCCGAGGACGGGCCGACACATAGCACTGCAAAGAATGATAAATCTCCAAGACTAGAGGTTCCTAAACGTAGCTGGTTTAACAGCCATCACACACACACACACACACACACACACACACACACACACACACACACACACACCACCCCACCCCCAGCCCTCTTGGAAATCTACTTTAAGCTAACAGAAAGAGCCCAAGTGTCCAGCTATTGTACCTGTGGCTACTCCTGCTCACCCTAAACACTTCCAGATCCACACCTGGGGGTGGGGGTGGGGGTGTTGATATCACCTGCTCTGGCAAAGTCTGTTGTAAAGATTTCTGGCTCCAGCCAACCCAGGCTGACCCTGAGATTTGGAGGGAAGGATGAGCACCTTCTTGCAGCTGTGTGCTCATGGAATCAAAGGAACTTGCAGAAAAGCAGAGCAGGGATGTGGCTGGGCGACACCAGCCTGCATCATGCACTCACAATCTAGTAAGCATTTTTTTCTTTTTTCATCATATCCAACCGTGCTCTCTGGGTTTACTCCTGCCTCTGTGGTCAGGAATCACTCAAAAAATCAAATCCTTGAGCTGAAATAAAGACACCCTATTATATTTGCATTAGTGCATCACACAAAAACATCTTTAGTTCTGTTTTCAGGCCACACCTGGTGATGCTCAGGACTTACTCCTGGCAGGACTCAGCAGCGGACGCAGGACAAGCTCGTGCATCCTTCTGCATTGCAGTTCTGCTGCGGGCTGCTGTTCTTTCAGTTTCTGTGCTTGCACAACCTGCCTATGGGGCCAGGCAGCCGGAAGTTGCTGTGGGACAAGTGGTCACAGCTAGCAGAGCTGTAGGGTGCAAGTTGGGTGCATCAGAGCATGTGCCAAGTTCTCTCACATCCAAAGTCCCAGTTCAGCACATGGTCCTGGGTGGGGCCTGGGCCACTTTCAAGTCCCTCACCTGCCCCATCCCCTATTTTAATGCACATGGACTCTTTCTTGGGTCTGCCCACCCTTGGGAAAGCACTTTCTGTCCATCCCCTTCAGGCTTAGTGAGGTCAGCTGAGTAATGCCTTAATGGCGTTAAGAGCAAAGAAGGAGGGGCCGGAGCGATAGCCCAGCGGGTAGGGTGTTTGCCTTGCACGCGGCCGGCCTATGCCGGTCGAGGTTCGATACCCGGCATCCCATACGGTCCCCCGGGCACCGCCAGGAGTAATTCCTGAGTGCAGCGCCAGGAGAAACCCCTGAGCATTGTCGGGTGTGACCCAAAAAAGCAAAAAAAAAAAAAAAAAAAAAAAAAGAGCAAAGAAGGAACCAGAACAAAAGCTGCTCTCTGCTGAAATCTGTTTCTCACACAAGACCACCTGCTCCAAAGACGGGTCTGATTTGGGATTATTTGACACTACACAGTCCTTAGTTCCTTGAGGCTGGGCCTGCACTTAGCAAACACTCAGTACATTCACATCACAAGTGAGCATTCTAAAGTCTCTCTGATGGAGGACCATTATTTCTGAAAAGAGTCTACGGATTCCCATATAATGATGGTTATATTGAGCTCCCAAGAAATCTACATGAACATCAGCCAAATAAAAGTTCACTGCCACAGAGGAAAGATTTAATCAAGCGCAGAGTAGGATAAGGTGCTCTGGGAGAGTCTCTTATTTTCCTCTTAGAGGCCATAGGTAACAAAATAGCATGCCAATTAGGTAAATCATTATAGCGAACATTATGTACTGTCCTAAGTTATTGTTCACTTTAATAAACATCTTTCCAATCATGGTGGAGATGCAAAACAAGCGACATGCCAGTATAACTGGCAAAGCACAGGCATGATTATGGACGAAGATCCAGCCACATAGCTCCATGCAGCTGGATGAAATAGACTGAAACTACAAACTTCACAGGAGCACAGTCCCGAATTATTTGTCACTGACCATGGTAAGCATCATGGCCAATACCAGAGCAAATGCAACAGGGCTCCTGGAAACAGAAGAGCAAAGCAAACTAATGATGCTGGAAACGCAGAGCAATGATAACCTAACCACAATTTGTACTGAGTGTTTGCTAAGTGCAGGCCCAGCCTCAAGGAACTAAAGTGCACAGGAAGTGTCAAGAGACACTTTGGTGTGTCTCTACACCAAAATGTTGGCATGAATCCAGATGACTTTTGCCGATGAGAAAGAAAAACCTTTACCAAGCTTCACTGTATCACTGTATCACTGTCTTCCCGTTCATCGCCGATTTGCTCGAGCGGGCACCAGTAATATCTCCATATGACCTGTCTCATGAAAGTAGAGCCCAAGGGCACCTGCTTGCTCCAGGAACATAAAGAGCCTCAAACCATTCCATCAGGTCATGAGAATGAGGTCTATAATTGTTACTGGTATTTGGCATATCAAATATGACACGGGTAGCTTGCCAGGCTCTGCCGTGCAGGTAGCATACTCTTGTAGTCATCTCAAAATCCAGCATTTATTGATGAACCGTGCGGCTGCTAGCGGTCGCGTGAGCCGGGCTGTGATAAGCTGGTCTGCTTTTACATGTTCTAAAACATGTGCTTTTACATGTCTCTTTTACATGTTCTAAAACCTTTTTACCAAGCTTACCTACCACAAACTGCACTGACTAAGTTTGAATTCTGTGTTCTTCATCGACAGAGAAGCTCGAGATTGGAAACCTGAGCTGATGGAGATAGCATCTCGGGTCAGGCTGGGAGAGGCTGAACAGGGTCCAGGAGAGATGCCGGATAAGCATCAATGTCTCAACACAATCTCTGTGGCCTTCACCAGAGAAAAGGCCACATTCATAACACACTGCATTAGTCAACAACTTTCTTTTCCATTGGCTAACATTAGAGAGAAACACTCCATAGTAACAACAGAGATAAGGATGGGTAACAGTATCTTATGAAAGCAAAATTAAAAACTAGACCATGAGGTAGTATCTATGCACATGTGATGAAATAAGAGGAAATAAGAGACGGTCATAGGGAGAAGCCGAGAGTCCCTGTGCAGGGTTATACTGTTTGTGAAGGCTACACCCACACTAAACTGTGTCCTGTCCTGATTCAACACATTCAACTCTCTCAAGGAGAGAAAAGCTTTTGTTAACTGGCCAAAAATTAACTGAGTCACATACTGGGTGTTTCAAATTATTCAGATAAGGTTTTGGGTCATTATTTGGTCCTTTAAAGCCCGGCCTTGGTCACAGTGATAGTATAGTAGGTAGGGGAGACTGACTTGCGTGACGGCCAAACCAGGTTTGATCCTTGGCATCCCAATTGATCCCCAAGCACCACGAGGAGTGACAGGGCTGAGCGCAGAGCTAGGAGTAAGCCCTAAGCATTGCTGAGTGTGGCCCCAAAAATAAAAAACAAATGAAACTCCCAGCCTCATGACATGGAATTGCAAAGATTCTTACATCAGCCTCATTGCAATTTTAGAAAGCCATGTGAACTAATGCTACCCAGGAAAGATCTATTTCTTAGTTTTATTCTAAAATGGTGAAAAAAAAGTAGAATTAAAAAAAATACATTCCATGTGGAAAGTTTAAAAACACAGAAGAGAAAGGAATAGACTGAGAGGATCTGAATTTTCTACTATTCTTGAATAGTCTACACTCATAAAGCTTCAAATTACCAACCCTAACCCTTACAAGTATCTATGTGTAGACACACACACACAAAAGAAAATGCCATAAGTTTTCTATACAGCCCATCTAGGCTCCCCAGTACTTTAGGTTCTACTTCTGAAAATGAAAGTTAATCCTTTGTAATCTACAGACATCTTGCTTAGAAAATATGTGACATTTAAAAAATATTTTCATCCAATAACAATCAGTTCTACTGGGTTACTTTTTATCTCAGAGGATTACAGAGTATGCATATTAGAACACAAGCATTTACTATCAGAGAAGATTTAAGATTTGCATACTGATTTAATGAAAAACTTATTATTGCTTTGGAGGACCTATTTCTTAAATTCTTGTAAAAATTAAATGAACTGCATTAGTAAGAGTTATAGCTGATCAATCTGCTCTCTTCACCTTGAATTCTACTCTAGTCCCTTGCCAAAGAAAACTCAGATGGTTTTTGACTAGGATGACCAAAAGGGATAAATTCTCAGTTATAAAATAAACAATATGCATCATGGTATCTATATATGACTGTACTGGACTGGATATCTGAAGCTTGCCAAGAGTATATCTTAAAAATTTCTCATCACCAAGAGAAAATTATAGCTGTGCAGTGATGGATGTTAGCTAGGTTTATTATGGTCAATGCGAGCACTATACACAAATATCAAATCATTTCTGGCATAATATGGTATGTGAACTACCTTAAAAAAAGAAAATCTCAAAAGCAACTCCAATTAAGGTTATTTACATGAAATTTAACAAACCTCTCCTTTACATCCATCTCCCTGATTGCAAACAAGTTAATGCAGACTCAGCAAATGATAGCCCGGGTGGCCCGAATGTAATCTGTTCCTCATTTTGTAATTCCTAGCTAAAAAGTGATTTTTATATTCTTTTAATAATTAAAAAAAATAATAATATACTTCACGACCCACAAGGGGTCACATGAAATTGAAATCTCAGTGCACATAATGAAAATCTTATTGGCAAACAGCGTTGTTCATTCATTTTTGCATCTATTCTTGCTTCCTTGTGTAGGCAGAGACTGTGCAGCCCATAGCACCTGAAATATTTACTATTTGGCTCCTCTCAGGAAGTCTGTGGAAGAGTGAGCTAAAGGGTCTAGCTCTAAGTTTCATTTTAATGAAAGGTACATCTAAAACATCCTTGAGTCAAGAGATGTGGACTAAAGATTCTTAAGAGATTCTCTATATAACCCACGAAAGGAAGTCCAGGCAGATTTAATGATTTGCTTAGCGTCACTCATGCTTAGGTGAACAGTACCTTGGGTCTGAAACAGTTGCGTTCTTGCAAGTGCTGCTGCTGACAATTTCAAACGAACACACAAAGGTTCCGACTATACTCTTCAAAGCTCTATGATCAAATGCCCATTTTGGTTAAAATGTTAATAAAACTCATTTTCTTAGTTTGACCTTCCAGTGACCACAGGCCACCACAGTGATGCTCAGGAACCATATGGCGTCAGGGATCAAAGAGGGGCTTTGCCTCTCCCCTATACTATCTGTCCGATCTTGTCCCTTCCCAGTTCTTAAAGGTTAGGACTTCTGGTTATCGATGCAAATAAGTACACAAACAATCAAAAGCGCCAGAGTGCTCATGTCCCAGTGCAATCCCAGAAAATCCCAAACTTTAGGACTCAGCTACACATCTGCTATCAACATTGACAGAATGAAAGATGGACTCATTTTCCTTCACAGTATATCTGCGAACAGAAACAAAAGACTGGGGAGGAGAAAACATATATACAGGTTCCTGCTTTATAATATAAAGTGAAGCAAGCTGAAAATCTGGTTACGAACAGGTGTGAAACTATATGCACCTAAGTGAGAAAACATGAAGTACAGCTGAGCACTGTGCACCTCACAGTGAGGCTTTTCCACTGTGTCTAGTCCAACACCAATCACCAAACCAGAGCTGAGCGTGTCTGAGACCGGGAAAGTGTCGGGTCACAATTACCTTGCTCCAGTCTGAAGCACAGGGAACGTCTTGCAGCTTCCATCTCTGGAGTTGGATTATCCAGGATATGTCTACACCACTGCAAAGGGCTCAGAGGTTTTTCAGTCGATGTGAATGTCTTGGAAGAGCCAACATATAACCTTAAAAAAAAGAAATCTACGTTATAGGTATTATATAGGAATTTAACTTACCTCTCACAGAGGAAAACAAATACATTTTCTACAGAAATTGCCAAAGGACAATGCCAAATCCCCAAACATACTGTAGCTTGTTTGGAAAACAAAACATGATAAAAGTAAGAAACCATGTCCTCGAGAGCTTAAGATCAGAGACTTTTGTTACTAAGTAAGCCCGAGTGGGCTAAAGGATGATGGAACCACCTCACTCTGGCAAGAGTCTTCTGTGAATAGTGAGAGTCTTCTGTGAAATCACAACCAGACAAGTTGAGGATGCAAATCTTATACACTTGTATCACTTCACTTGTTTTCCCGTTGTTCATCGATTTGCTCGAAGCGGGCGCCAATAGTGTCTTCATTCGCTGGGAATGAGGTCCACTATTGCTACTGTTTTTGGCATATTGAATACACCACAGGTAGCTTGCCAGGCTCTGCTGTGGCTCTGGGTTCATCCCAGGGGGCCCAGTCTTTTTCTATGTCAGACCATCAACCATCCAGGGCCCACAGGGCAGAGCCCTGGGTGTAGACAAGCCTGTCTCCTGTCTGCCACTTGACGATGCAGACAGGCACCTCAACACCTTAAGCGGCAGGAAATCTTATACACACTCAAAAAAAAAAGTCCCACAAATAAGCACAAACAAGTTACTGTCAGATCATTTTAAACATTTTTATTGCATTGAATTTTATTTTGTACTTGGATCCCATTGTGCAAAATCATGGTAATAATCATGTCTTACCTGTCATTAATAAAACTTTTTAAAAATTCTGTGCTACTATATTTTGGAGTTTACATGAAACAGGTAAGGCCTACAAAAGTTTTTAAAAACATCACTAACTTGATTACACACTGCGGTCTGCAATGTTGTGAATGCCGGTCCGTTACAGCGCTGCATGTGCCGGCAGCAATCCCAGCACCACGCCCCCCTCCCTCCTCCACCGGCTCCAATTTTCCCAACCACCCCTCAAGTCTGCCCCGTAGCAGGTCCACGATATTTTATATTGCTTGTTACCCAAAAAATTGCTAACAAAATGATGAAAAAATATTTCCTTAGAAGAAAAATTAGTGAAAATTGTTGTATTTTCACCACAGACATTGAGTCCTTGTCTGAGGGATTAGGACGATGGGACCTCTTAGTAACAACTTTGTGTGTTCATGGTTTTGTTATGCTGCATAATGCTAATGCCTCTGTGTTAATGGGTTGTTAGCTGAGATTGGCTGATTTCTAGTTACCATCAACTTTGAATCGAATATCCTCCTCACCCAAATCTCTACTAACCTCAACATGAGTTTCTTTCTCATTGAACCCACCAGTGCTCAGACAGGCAGACTTACAGGGGAGTTCGACTGCCTCGCCATGCTGAGTCATGGCCCCAAGAGCAGCCGCAACCAAGGTTCTTTTCTCACCAGTATAGATTCTTATCAGTGAGGGGGCACGAAAAGGTTCATCTTGAGGATACATATAAGAGTTTGCTGTAAAAAAGCTTAAAAGAAAAAATGAAAGGACAGGAGACGATGCTCAGTGGCAGAGTAGAGCATCCTGTCCTGAAAAAGAGATGGGGGAGGAAGAAGGGAAAGAGGGAGAGTCACCAGGGCTCTTGTAATTGTGCTCTATAAATCTGTATTCTAATTACAAATTTCATTAAAAAATAACCCCTTCAACATTAGTACACTCCTAATGAGCACATGTTCCTAAAATAACACCCTTCAATATTCACTCTTTCGTTTGCAAAGCAGACTTATCGAGTAATTAATAAGCTATCCAAAATGGGAAAGTACTATTTGGCTTGGAAGGTTCTACTGTTAAAATATGCTTTTACATCAGAGATCAGCCAAGGTTGTCAGATAATAGGGCGTCTCTCCTAAATACAAAGGCCTGAGCCCTGTCAAGTGTATCCCTGAGCACTGCTGGATGTGGGTCAGTAAGCAAATATATATATTTATATAGTAACAACTTTGTGTGTTCATGGTTTTGTTATGCTGCATAATGCTAATGCCTCTGTGTTAATGGGTTGTTAGCTGAGATTGGCTGATTTCTAGTTACCATCAACTTTGAATCGAATATCCTCCTCACCCAAATCTCTACTAACCTATATATATATATATATATTTGGCATTTTTTTCAATTATTTAAATGATGAAAAGTCAGGCTGACAGGCCATATGCACTAGCCAACAGTCTTGACTTGTCTGTAGGAGAGCTGAGCGAACTCTTATTATAGATAAAGATCTTAAAACACATCTTCCAACCAATTCACTACTGAATCTAAGAATATGGTTATTGTTTTCCAGAAAAGCTGAACCAGTGAACACTGCCCCCTGCAGTGGACAGAGTCCCTTTTTCCCCACATCCATACCAACACTGGCTGTGGATGTTCTTTTTGTTACGTATGTCTCTGTGGTGTGAAGTGATAAATCATTGTTGCCCTAATTAACATTCCCCTTATGATTAGTGACACAGAACATCTTTTCATATGCCTTTTGGCCATTTGTATTTCACCTCTGAGGAAGTTTCTGTTCATCTTGTCTCCCAACTGTGTGAGAGGGCTGGGTGTTTTTGTATAGTTTATTAATATTTTCTATCTCTTGTATATTAACTCTTCATCAGATGAGTCCACCCGCTCTGTGGCATATCTTTGTATTTTGGTCACAAAGTCCTTTGAGGTGCAGAAGCATCTTAATTTAAGGTGGCCCCATTTGTTTATCTTTGATTCAGTTTCCTTGGCCAGTGGTGCTAACTCCTTAAAGCTGTGTCCAGCTTCAATGCTGTGGAGAGCTCTGCCCATATTTTCCTGAATATTACTTAAGGATTCAGGTCTGGCACTGAGGTCTTTAATCTATTTTGATTTAGCTTGTGTGCACGGTGTTAGAAAGGGGTCCAAGTTCAATTTTTGGCATGTGGCTAATCAGGAACTGAGCTCCCTTTTGACCTAGCATTCCCACTGCTTATAATGTACCACATGGTCTAAGAACAAAATGGAGAACCAGAGTGACAGCACAGAGGGTAGGGCATTTGCCTGGCATGCGGCTGACCCAGGTTCAATGCCCAACGTCCCATACGGTCCCTCAGCACTACCAGGATTAATTCCTGGGTGAAGAGCCAGGAGTAAGCCCTGAGCATCTCCAGTTGTGACCCAAAAAAAAAAAAACAAATAAGCAAACAAAGAAAAGAACAAAATGGAGAAAAGACATTTGAACCACTATGTTTCTTTCAGCTAATAGCCAAAATCTGGAAATAACCCAAGTGTCCAAGAACAGATGACAGGATAAATAAACTGTGGGACCTAGACACAATGGGATATCACTCAGTCATAAGAAAAGATAAAATCATGCAATCTGCTGCTACGTGGCTGTATCTGAAAAGTGTCATGCTTAGTGAGGTCAGGCAGAGGACGAGAGACCAACACAGGATGCTCTTTCTCATGTGTGGAATATGAAGAAAGTATAAAGAAGGAACAATGAATACCCTAAAGCAACGGAAACAAAAAAATGTGAAAACTGGTCTTCAGTAGGAAGCTTGTCACTTGCGGAGTTGGGGGTAGGCCAGGGAAGGGGCTACAGCTTGGGGGAGGGAAGTGTTCCAGCAGAAGGAGGGGAAGCTGAAAGGTTAAAGTGCCAGGCAAGAGACCGATCTGGAGCAGCTCTACCAACCACAGTGCCCAAAGATATCTTTTAAAAAGTGCCTTCGTAGAAGCAGACTGAGAGATGGCAGGCAAAGGGGGGCTGGTAAATGGTGTAGGGAAGTGGACCCCGGTGACGGGACTGGTGCTGGAATACAGTATGCTGAAACCCAGTCATGGAGAACTTTGTAGTTCACGATGACTAAATTTAAAAGTGCTAGAACAAAGAAGAAATGATTCTAATATATCACCCTTCGTGAGAGCAGACAGTCCCCGTTTATCTCACCTACACCATACTCACACGTGCGGGGCAAGTCTACACAGCGCCCCCTTGGCAAATCTACTTCTTTGAGTGAACCAACGAAAAGCGTCTCCCATTTGCATCCAGGGTTATTACCCCAAACCGGCCCTGTGGTTCCACTGCAGGAGATATCAGCACTTTGGCAAACTCTGCCTTGAGGGTAAATCGTAGACCTGATCTCAACCAGGAGCCAAATGAGTAAAAGATTCATATTCCTGGCTCCAACGAAAAGTCAATGAAAACCCAAATGAAAATTTGGGCCGCCATTTTCCACATCCAGACCTCCCTCTCGTCACAACTCCACCCAACAGACCAGACTATCACAATCCGGATCATCGACACCCACCCTGCAGCAGTTTTTTTTTTCAATCTGGCCCAGGTAAGCTGAACCAGAGACTCTCAGACATGGGGCAGAGCTGCTACTTGCTCTTCCTGTGCCCAGCCACTCATGAGGTGCCCGGGAGGGATGGTGGGTTCTAGCCCTGGGCTGCCAACCCAACAGAGCCTCACAACAAGCTAGACGACCCCCTACTCCATGGGGGCCGCCATTTTCCACATCCAGACTTCCCTCTTGTCACAACTCCACCCAGCAGACCAGACTATCACAGCCCGGATCATCGACACCCACCCTGCAGCAGTTTTTTTTCAATCCGGCCCAGGTATGCTGAACCAGAGACTCTCAGACATGGGGCAGAGCTGCTACTTGCTCTCCCTGTGCCCAGCTGCTCATGAGGCGCCCTGGAGGCATGGCGAAGTTCTAGCCCTGGCCTGCCACCCCACCTAGCATCACAAGCCAGACGACCCCCCCTACTCCATGGGGGAGAGCCATTTTCCACATCTGGACTTCCATCTCATCACAACTCCACCAAGCAGACCAGACTATCACAGCCTGGCTTGCACGACCACTCAGTGACAGTGCGGTTCATCTATAATTGCTTTATTTAGAGGTGACTACAAGTGTATGCCACCCGCACAGCAAGCCTGGCAAGCTGCTCGTGTTGTATTTGATATGCCAAATACCAGTAACATTTATATTAGGTCATTCCCATGACCTAATATAGTGGTTTGAGGCTGTTTGTGTTCCTGGAGCAAGTGGATGCCATTGGGTTCTACTAGCATGAGACAGGACATATGGAGATATTACTGGTGCCCGCTCTAGCAAATAGATGATGAACAGGAAGATAGTGATAGTGATAGTGATTCCTGGATCCACCTCCACTGACTATAACACAACTCTCACCTCACCTACCTCTGTAAATTCCTTCCAACAGACCCTGGACTATCTGGTGCTAGGGACCTCTCTACCCCCAAGTGAAGGTTAGATTAGGCCAGCTGTCTCCATATGGCATGCTCAAAAGCTCAGAGCACTTGTTAAATTGCAAATGCTTGCTTCCAGGTAAGTGGCTGACTGATTCTCAGGAGGTTTGGGCCGGACTAGAAAATGTGTTTGCCTGACAATTCCCAGCACCATCAGCTGCTGACCGGGAGCAAGCGCTGAGAGTCAAGCCTGGGCCTAGTCAGCCATGGTAATTCCATTATTCACATTTGCCCAAAGACTTGTTTAGGCACAAACCTGGGGTATAAAATCCCAGCTAAAATGGAAAAACTGAACGCTTTAATGCTTTCTCTCTACTTATAATCTCCAGAAGTACAAAAGGTTAATGTCAGGAGAAAGAGAGTATTCCAAGGCAAGACCTAGAGTCAATAAAACTTGAACTGACAAAATATCCAATTCCTAGTAAAGTGCATCAGTTTCTCCCCATGCAGGGCTTTAGATCTTACAACCTTCTGGGTGTAAAGACAACAAAAGCAATTTGGCATGTTTCTTTGAATCCTAACACTAAAGGAAGAAGAGAAAATAAGGAGAGAAATAGATAAAAGTCTATAGTCAAGAGTATCTGATATCAAGTGGGATCAAGTGTTGCACACAAAGCAAAATGAGAATATGAAGGATTTTCATTCTTGAAAGAAGAAATTACTATGGCAGCGACAAAGAGGCAATGTTTGGAGATCAAGTGAACAAGTATCCTTGAAGCAAAAAAAAAATGGAGATTAACAATGGATCGACACACACACGGAAGTTAAATTACTACAATGAGGGAGCCCATATCTGATTACTGAAAGTTCTACAGCACTCACATATACGCAGAGACAAGGTTCTTTTCTGGAAAAAAGAAAAATAGTTGCAGAGAGGGAAAGAGACCATCAGGCTCGAGGGAAAAGGCACTCACAAATGTCCAGTGTAACTAAGGAATAACGCCTGCCCTGAGGTATAGTGTGACCCTGGAGAACACGAGGGATGAAGAAAATGCAAGAAGTCACAAGGCTGAGCAACGCTGATCACATGTGTGCAACAGCCAGAGCGTAACGGAAACGTGAACCAAGTGAGGACTAACTTCTAATGCTAACATGGGTGAAAGAAATGACTTTGACACCCAGCCAAACTGGGCTCTTGTATGACGATAAAGTCCTTTGAAACTAAGTAGAATTTACAAGTGGTATTCTTTTGCAGGCCCTCTTCCTCAAAAGGCTATTGGAGGGTTGCCCCTCCTCGGGGAAGAGATGAAATACCAAGGACTTCCGAGTCAGGACACCGCCATGGGCTAGTAGTGGCGGCCCTCTCCAGGCAAGTACTGCAATCCCGCCCTGATGAAGGAAAAGCGAAAACTACTGCGATGCACTGAAGAGTTCCAGAAAAAAGTCGCTACCAAGTTAAAAACAAAAATAGATTTCAGTGGCCCTGACACGTGGTTATGCTTACTGAGGAATTACTGAGGAATTCTGTGACAATGGAAGAATGTTTGTACACATCACCGAGACTGAAGAGAGTTTGTTTTTTATTTCATCACTTGTATCACTTGTCTTCCCATTGTTCATCGATTTGCTCGAGCAGGCACCAGTAACACCCCCATTCTTTGGGAATGAGGTTCATTATTGTAACTGTTTTTGGCATATCGACTACACCATGGGTAGATTGCCAGGCTCTGCCATGGCTCTGGGTTCATCCCTGGGGGCCCAGTCTTTTCTGTCAGACCATCAACCATCTTGAATGATTGCCAGACATATTTAAAAATTCAATGACTGCATTTGCATTCCGTGCTTTCAGTACTGTTGGACCTAGTGATTCACAGGTACCCTGGCTCTGTACTGGCTCTGGGGCCCATGTCATTTCAGACCTACTCTTCTTGCTTCACTCCTCTTTCCATGACCTTTCTTGGAAGGGCCAAGTTTGTTTCTGTAATTTAGAGCCAATATTTTGCTCATCTTTATTTATAATTTTAATTTTATTTCATATTTTACTTTAATTTTTAATAGTTTATTATACCACCGTGAGATATACAATTACATAGATATTCATGTTTGGGTTTCAGTCATACAGTGTTCCAGCACCCATCCCTCCACCAGTGTCCCCTGATTCCCTCCCCCCCCCCAGCCTGCATCTATGGCAGACTCTTTACCTCTTCTCTCTCTCTCTCTCTCTCTCTCTCTCTCTCTCTCTCTCTCTCTCTTCTTTCCCTTACACATTGTGGCTTGCAATACATACATCTAGAGGTTATCATGTATATCCCTTTGCCTATATTCAATGCTCAGTTCTAGGCTGGTATTATCATATCCAACGATTATTGGCGCACTGTTCCCTTCTCTGTCTTACCTAACTTCTGACTCCCACACATTTGCAGTTGATTCCACCTATCGACGAGATATCCTAATCCATGTTTTGCCTGGACTTGGATATTGGTATCATAATATATACATATTATGATACATATATATAGGCATATATTGGTATATATTGGTATATATACCAATATATTGGTATTGATACCATGATCAGTGCCTCAGCTGATCATGAGGTGCCCTTCTCTCCTGGGTGCCTCATGATCAGCTGGGCACAGGTAGAGCAGGATATTATATATAATATAATATATTATATATTTATATCATATAATTATATGTATATAATATATACATATAATTTATTATGTATAATATAAGCGCCTGCTTGAGCAAATCGATGAATAACATGATTCAAGTGATCAAGTGATATAATATAATATATAATATAATATACATTATATTATATATATAATATATATTATATTATATATATAATATACATTATAATATACATTATATAATATATAATATAATGCCGTTCTAGCCCTGGCCTGCCATCCCAGCAGTCTCGCAAGAAGACAGAGGAATCCCCACACCATTTGGGCCGCCATTTTCCACCACATCCAGACTCCCCACTTGTCAGAGCTCCACCCAGCCGAAGAGCTGATCACAAGCCCGAATCGCGTGGCCACAAAGCAGCCATGCAGCTCATCAATAAATGCATGAGATTATAGGCGAGTACAAGAGTATCCCGCCCACATGGCAGAGCCTGGCAAGCTACCCATGTTGCATTTGATATGCCAAATACCAGTAACAATTATAGACTCATTCCCTGACCTTATGGAATGGTTTGAGGCTCTTTATGTTCCTGGAGCAAGCAGATGAGCAGATGCCCTTTGTCCACGCTAGCATTGTGACAGGATGTACAGAGATGTTACTAGTGCCTGCTCGAGCAAATTAATGATTAATGGGAAGACAAGTGATACAAGTGATACAAGTGATATAATATCCTGCAAATAAATGCATTCATTCTGTATCTGTCCTTTTCCTTCTGTCTAATTTCACTCAGCATGGTCCTCTCCATGTCTATCCATTTATAGGCAAATTTCATAACTTTGTTTTTCCTAACAGCTGCATAGTATTCCATTGTGTAGATGTCCAACCTGCACGATTTTTTTGGTAGTTGGAATTTTTTTTTTTTGCATTTTGGGTGCTAAATTATTATTCCAGAGCTGGAATAATTTTTTTAAATATTTCATTATACCACCATGAGATATACAATTACAAAGATGTTCATGTTTGGGTTCAGCACCCATCCCTCCACCAGTGCCCATTTCTCACTACCAATGTCCCCAATTCCCTTCCCCCTTCCTGAGCCTGCCTCTATGGCAGGTTCTTTATCTCTTTCCTCTCTTTCTGAAGAGAGAGTTTTGGAAGAGAGGTCATTATAACTCTTGAAGGAGCAAGGAAATTGTAGAAAATAAACCCAATATATAATAAGCAGGCCTTGGTTAATAACAGTTATCATCATAACACAGATGCTACAAACAATGTAATATGAAAACCATAAAAATCCACTATGAGAAGGATAAGAATCGTTTACAGATGTTACAAACAATGTAATATGAAAACCATAAAAATCCACTATGAGAAGGATAAGAATCGTTTAGGGCAAGAAGAGTTTAACTGTCATCTTCGACAACAAGACTAAATATTTCTAGAATAAAAGGCCTGCTGATAGCATCATATATATCATATGAAGAGACTACAGAGTAATTAGTAAAAAGACTAAAAATACAGAAGAAAAGAAACAGCTAGAGGAGTACAAAGTTGTGCCTATTTAGTTAGTGCCAGAGGTAGGGAAGAGTAAAGGACTACTGATTTATGGATTAAGTCTTGCTATAGGTAAGTATAGCTATTTCTATCAGATTAATTCTATTGCTATGATTAACTTTAAAAGCACTATGCAAATATGTGGTATTATGATAGGAGTGATTATCTTCCGAAACTGCCAAATAGTACACCTAGGATAGCCTTGAGCCTGTCTCTATTGCAAGACCTAGAGATGGATTTATGGGGGGATAGTGGGGTGCAGGACACATCACAACATCACATGAAATCGACAAACTACTACAACATATATGCCTTATCAGATATGAAAGGAAAACGTCTCCATTGAGTCAAATCTCCTAGAATGTCATTATTCACGTCCATTACAATATTGGCAACATATGTATCACCTTATCTTGTCATCATTTTAATGCAATATACTTTTCTAGTGGCTTTCAAACTACTGCTTCAAATTCTAGAATTTCATTGTATCTAGCAGGGAGACAGAAAAGCCTTATTCTAAAACTTAAGTTTTCAAATATTAGCAAAGTTACCATTTAAAATGATGCATTCTAACTTAAGTAATTTCTTTACTTCTAATTATTGCCAAGGGCACATGACTGGAAACTACAATTTTCGTCACACACTCCCCGCCCCCTGCCACCCAATTTCACTATGATCCCATGACTTATTACATGTGCTAACACGGGAATATCAGAAGTAATCCAAATCCCATTATAATAACCCCGGAGGCTTTAAATGAAGTATTACAACCAGTCAGGGGGGAAAAACCATTTTAGTTCTTCTCAAGTGTTTGGTTCCAAAGTCATCCTTTTGTAGATAATACATAATTAAATAGACCTGTGACTGAAAAGTAATACACGGCAATTTTCAGACAAGTTCTTTTAAGCGCTTTCAATTATGCTTTTTACTCTAGTACAGGGAGCTCCATCCATCTTTAGTCAGTTCCCAGAGTCAAGTCACTGGCAGCTGCTAGGGTCAAAACACGCAGTGGCTGCAGACCCGAGCGAGCACCTCTAGGCTAGTCAAAGGATAAGCCAAGTCCACCTACTAGTTACTGGGCTGCCTGTGGATACTAACTCCCCACAGTTCAATCTAAATTTCGGTTTCTGAAGTTTCACTGCAGTGCTCCCAAGTTTCACATTCAAAATACACATCGACTTTGAGCACTCGGGTTTGTCCAGAGTGATCATATCCACTATCATTGCAATGGTGGTCCTGCAGTGCGGTCCTTCCCTGTCCTAACTGCCTAACTGAATGCAGGGAGCATGACAGCCTTTCAGAACCTGGGTTACAAACCCAACGAAAAGAGGGTGAGAGGAAGATTGAGCGAGAGTGAGTGAAAGAGAGTGAGAGAGGGAGAGAGGGGGAGAGAGAGAGAGAAAGAGGGGGAAGCATCTGTCATAGATGCAGAGGGCTGGTGGGGGGGCGGAGGGAGGGAAACCGGGCACTGGGATGGGACGTGCACGCTGGTGAAGAACAGGTGCTGGGATATTGTATGACTGAAACCCAATCCCAATCATAATAAGCTTTGTATCTCACGGAGATTCAATATATATTAAAGAAAGAGACACACCAGCATACACTCTTCAACTCCAACTCCGTTTGCTCCTAGGAAACACCATGCATTTTCAATTAGCGTTGTCAGAAAGTTGAAGCACCCTCTGGTCTTTTCTCGGAAAATCAATTATGCACAGAAACAGTTTAGGTGGTCTAATTTAGCAGCGCCATGTGCAGAGCACAAGGTGTTCAACTCTGATGAAGACTTGGCAATGATTCCCGCCAGCTGTCCAGGGTCCGGGCGTTACACATGGGTGACGAACAGCTCATTCATTACATTTTCCTTCATTTGTACGTATCACCGGTTTTCCATTGTAGAATTAACTACTTTCCTCCTGCCTCTTCGAGTTGGGCAAGTAGAAAATCCCTGTCACATTCCTTTTACATAAGCCTCAGAATTCTGTTAATTGCCACTCCCCCAAATTTAATGCCTCTTGACATGGCTGTATTTTATATTAGCTGGCTTTGTTTTCATTGGGGCCAGACCCAGTGGTGCTCTGGAGCTACTCCTGGCTCACTGTTCAGGACACCAAGCAGCGGTAGGAACTGAACTCAGCCCGGCACCTGGAAAGGACGCACCCCAGCCTGGAAATACCGCAGAGTATTTCCATCTCGCCCTTTTCTGATGGCAAGACTGTCTTGCACCCTGAGGCGTTCAGGACCTAGTTTTCCCCAGTGCCACCCTGGCTCCAGACAGCTATACTTTTCCATCCACTTTAGCCAAGCTCACTTTGCTTTCAAACCATCTGAACTGCAATTTTTTTTCCCAACTCTGGTCCTAACACACAATTACATCCACTAGTTCCACCCAGTTCACACACTCATGGAGCTGAACTGGAATCACGGTTTACACCGCCGACAGGATAATCTATTCTCACTCTACTGCTCCACAGCACTTCATATTGTTTTAAAAAAGAAAATGTTAGCCGATCCACTAAGTTCACTTTACAATCCACTGGTGGGCTACAATTTAAGCTTGCGGAGCGGGGGTGGGGTGGGGGGGATATCAACGGTGTAAACACACCAGAGTTGATGACAATTAACTACATTTGAGTCTTCAGGAATGCCTGGAAGATTTTTTTTTCAGTTCATATGATTCATTCGTTTCATCTCAGAGCTTCAGAGGCTTCAGTGGAATAAGGGACTTGCAATAACAGGTTGTGAAAGCCTCGCGTGAAGTTAATGGACGTCACTGTTGTTGGGGCCAATTCTATTTGCACGCTGGTGCTTCTTAGCCTGGTTTCAAATCCCTGACAGATCAGCCTGCCCTTTCCGCTCGTCACAATGTGTCCAATGGACATAGCAAAGTTGCTTTCACTTGCTCTTGAGAGTGAGTTTCTCCTCCTTTACTTTTTTCAGCCAATGGTCTCCCTGGTGAATTTCAGCTGTCAAATCAGTGGGAAGATCACCCCAAAATCAGCCAAGCAGAACTGGAAATTTATTCCGTGTTAGAATAATGGGACTCCAGGGTCAAAAGGGTGACCATGTGGGAGGCCAAGCTTCCATCCTTGGCACTGCCTCGTCCTAAGCCTTGCGGGAGCAAGCTAAGAGCTCAAGAGTCAGATGTCATCTCCAAAGAAAAAAAATCAAGCAAAATAACTGGACTTCCAGACTAAGGCTGTGAAACCCCAACTTTAATTTTCTGAAACACTAGATTCTAGGAGCATTGTGCTAAGAAAATCAAGGAGTACTAAGGCAAAATACTTTAAGCTTAACCAAGATAAATGTTGGAGAAGCTAACAGCTTTGTTTCCAAAGTTGTCCATCAAAATGAAATCCAGAACACACCGTTCTCCTTATATCAAAGTTGTGTGTTGTGTAAGTTAAAATACTTGCAAGTAACTGGGTTAAAACCCTAAGAGACCTCACAGATCATTCAGATCTGAGCTAATAAACTTTTACCCAGTTGTTGGGTGACAAGCCCTACTGAGCCTCAGGCTCAGACTACACCTGACTTAGGTGAAGAGCTACTCCCTGCCTTTAAGGAATCTCCGAGCAGACACAATGGGAGTTTGCACAGAATTGGATTGATTTTATAATTTTATATTGCATAAATAATTTTATCATGAATAGTATGAATCTTGCTTGCCCCAGTTCAATACTCTTTCTGCTCCCATGGGTCCCTGCGAGGAACATACATGTAGATATTCCAAGAGTACTTGTCTGTGTTGGATCAACCATAATATAATCAGTTCTAGTTCAGAGACATGCCAGTGCGCCTCTGGGCAAACTGATGTGTCTCTGATTCTAAAGGTAATGCCAAAGTGAACTATTCTGATGGATTCTGGAACTTAGTGGGATCTAGAGTCTGCAATCAGCTGGCTATATATTCATGGTAAGAAGTATTAATGCAAGTCTCTACAAAGTACATTCTGAACTGCTTTCTGGTTCAGAGATGCAGCCCTCCCCACTCAGCTAGGGAGATTGTATCTCAGGGAGTCAGCTCTGGCATTGTTAAGGAAAGGGCCCACCTGAAGATCTGCATTTCAATACGGTCATTAACCTGGATTCCAGGAGCTAGCCTAGCCCACTGCGGTCTATAAAATAACCTAGGAGACAGGAGAAAGGGCTTTTAGGCCACTTTGGTTCCTCTTTGCTCGAGGCCTCTCCTCTTCCTTCTCTTCCCTGTTGGGCCTTAGCACTTGGTAGTGGCCATCTTGGCCTAAGATTCTAAACCTACACGTGGCCAGGGTCCAGCTAGGAACCTAAAGTCCAGGCTTTTCCTGTTACTGGATTGTATACCAGAAACTGTGAGAGTGAACTCCTGAGTTTTCATCTAGTCCCCTCCAGCTTCGGAGGTAGAAGGGAACTTCCTGATATTGTTGGGGTACCTTTAGGTAGAGGGAACTTCCTGATATTGTTGGGGTACCTTTAGGTAGAGGGAACTTCCCTGATACTGTTGGGGACCCCAGCGGCTACCGGACACCTAGCAAGTACTGTTTCTACTAGTCCCTACTTTCTTTCTACACCCAATTCTTGAGCCAAATTTTGGTAATGTTGCAATACACAAAGAAAAAATAATCATATTTAAGCCATTAGGTTGAAATTTAAAGGTGCACAAAAAATTTTAGATGATACAATGTAATAATTTGTACTACTACTTTATCAATGATGCTACTGTAACATAAATTCAGTGATAGGAAAATATAAAACTGATATTTCTATACTAATTTATACATAAATTATTTTTATCTTAAAGGATGTAGAGAATCAGCATTAACAGGATTAAATCTAGTTATTGACATTGAAATGGGAACACAGAAAAAACTAATAATAGTGACTTTCATGGATTTTTTCATTTTGGTTTTAAAATAAAATGTAAAACTTCAATTTTTAACAGTTTAAGAAGTGTTTAGATTTTAAAAACACTTTGAAAAGTGGCTACTGACCTAGAGAGATAGTACAGTGGGTAGGGCACTCACCTGGCATGTGGCTGCCCTGATTTGACCCCCTGCACTCTCTATAGACCTCCACGTCCTGCCAGGGGGTGATCTCTGAGCAGAGCCAGAACTAAGCTCTGAGCACCACTTAATGTGGCCCCAAAACAAAATACATAAATAATTTTAAGTAGATATTAATCTGGCAGCAGTTTTTTTTTTTCAATCTGGCCCAGGTATGCTGAACCAGAGACTCTCAGACATGGGGCAGAGCTGCTACTTGCTCTCCCTGTGCCCAGCTGCTCATGAGGCACCCGGGAGGCATGGCGGGGTTCTAGCCCTGGGCTGCCACCCCAGCTGAGCCTCACAACAAGCCAGACGACCCCTACTCCATGGGGGCCGCCGTTTTCCATATCTGGACTTTCCTCTCATCACAACTCCACCCAGCAGATCAGACTATCACAGCCCGGATCATCGACACCCACCCTGCAGTAGTTTTTTTTTTCAATCCAGCCCAGGTATGCTGAACCAGAGACTCTCAGACATGGGGCAGAGCTGCTACTTGCTCTCCCTGTGCCCAGCTGCTCATGAGGTGCCCGGAGGCATCTATAATTGCTTTATTTAGAGGTGACTACAAGAGTATGCCACCCGCACAGCAAGCCTGGCAAGCTGCTCGTGTTGTATTTGATATGCCAAATACCAGTAACATTTATATTAGGTCATTCCCATGACCTAATATAATGGTTTGAGGCTCTTTATGTTCCTGGAGCAAGCAGATGCCCTTGGGCTCTACTAGCATGAGACAGGACATATGGAGATGTTACTGGTGCCCGCTCTAGCAAATAGATGATGAACGGGAAGATAGTGATAGTGATAGTGTGATTAATCTACTGTTTCTGGATATACACAGGAACATTCCAGGGGATGCCAAATAAAAGCAGCCCCCTGTGTGAGACTCAGGGCGGGAAGCCCACAGTCTGTGATGATGGAGAACCTCAGAGCCTTCACAGGCAGTAAGAGGTGGCTTCATTCGGACTTTTTGACACTGTGGGTTATGTGTTCATCAGCAGGCCAAAAGTCTGCAATGCAAAAACGCATACAACTAACCTTAGTGTGTAATGTACTATTAAAAAAATGCCTTTTTTGTAAATCAGGTGACCTTAAATAATTTTAAATTTTGCTGTAAACAGCAAAACTGCTTGATAAAGTCTTAAAATTATTTAAGGTCACCTGATTTACAGAAGGCATTTAATGTTTTTCCACCCGTGATTCTAAATCCTCAGTTTGTTTTGAGGAAGATACTTTCTGAAGTGCAATTTGCCTACTAAAACATTTGTAAAGTGTCTAGGCATGACTACCTTGTTTATGCACCTATAAAATAGATGAGTAAAATTAGTAAAACTTGCGGACAATTTAGATTTGCCTCTGAAGTGCAGGGAGGCTAATCCACTGCGAAGGAGAGGCAACTTCTTTATTTCAATGCTTTAGAAGCTATTTCAATTTATTTTTGATCCCTCCCAAACACACTGTCCAAGAAGTCTACATATCAAAATATTAATAGCATGGAAGTGACTAAATACAGGATTCAATTCAAAAGAAGGAAATATTACAACTAAATTGGCTACAGATGCACTATTACCAAGTTAAGTATAAAATTGTAATTACATTTTAAATTCTGGGTTTTTTTGGGGGTTTGTAAGTCAGACGTGACTTACTTCTAGCTCTGCACTCAGGGATCACTTCTGGTGGGCTCACGGGATCATAGGGGATGCCAGGGTTCGAACCTGGGCTGGCCTCATGCAAGGCAATCGCTCTACCATCTGTGCTATTGCTATGACCCCTTAAGTGCTAATAGAATTTAAGGGGCCCTTAAATGATAATAATTTAAAGTAGAAGATACATTCCCATCAGAAATGCAAACAAATACCTTCACTTTTAAAGTTAGAAACTAAATATCTCTAAATTGACTTAAAATTGCCACAAAACCAAAGTTACTAGTGACCACCTAAGAATTATCATCAGAGCCTCTTCAGTGCCATAATTAGGCTTAAACAAATATAACATTATAGCCTGGGATTGAAAAAAAAATAAAGCTGTGCCTTCTAAAGACTGCCTTTAAACTCTAGAAACTGTCAGAAATTTTACAAATCGAGGCACAATCTTCCAAGAACTCCAGAGAATAGCTAATGGGCTGGCTTTCTTGTATCTTCATATATTCTGAGTGTCAGAATCTAGCCAACCAGCTAATCTATTTCACAGTTGAGAGTTCCAACATTTGAAGAATATAAAGGAAAAGCAATACCAGTTTTTACTGGGGAAACCAGCAAGTTCCATTTCCTATTCTCTCATGTGTAGTCATGAGAGACTACTAGCACAGAGTGCAAAGAAACCAGTTTGGAAGAACTGAAAAGACCTTTAAAAAATAAGAAAAAGTGCTCTGGCAAAAATGTCAAAGGCCCTCCCACCACTTCACACGTTCGCCCACGTTCTACTATAACTGAAGACAGAAGCTTTTACTCGTCGGACCCTATCCTTCTAACCCAGTGAGTAAAGAAAGCCTACCACTGCAGAAGTCACTCGCGCCATCACTATCGCTAAAATAAATGGCCTAGAACCTCCACTTCTGATCCTTCACGCGAAGGAGGCTAAGAAGATGTCTATTGAATGTTGCCAGCCTCACGTCTTCTGACACCCAATTGAAGATTCTTCACAAATTAAGTTTCTTTCCTCTTCCTTTTCTTCCACCATTACTATAAGCTAAAACGAAAAGTTTCATTGGCCTCTGGCGTATCTTGAAACTGCCCATCCATTCCCTATGAAGCCCTTTTTCTGGCCACCACTGTGCCAGTGCGGTGAGCACTTTTCAAGCAGCAAACCAGGTACACAGTCCGCCTCAAACCCAATTATGAATAACTTTGTAACTCACGGTGATTCACTCATCAAAGAGAAACCGCAATTCAGCCTGGGAAATCCGAGATACCGGTGGGCATGCAGCGCAGTGTGGCCATCTGTCCGCATCAAAGCGCAAGACGGCCCTGCACAGCGGACCACCGGGAGTGGGCCCTGAGTAGAACCCAGAGCAAGTGCTGCGCAGCGCCAGATGCGACCCCAAACCAGAAGCAAGCAACAAGCACCACCAAGATGTGCAAGCCAGAACCCCTCGGGAGAGATCCATCAACCGGGCAGCCTGAGGTGCCTGGGGAGGAGAGGCCCGGATACAAACCCTGTCCAGCGACCATTCGGTGGAATCAACACAAACATGCAGAGAGACAGGGTCTCTCTAACCCCCTCTCCCGGGCCCCCGAAAATGCAGCCAAGTGCAGATCGAGCCACACAAACGGACGAGATGGCATATCTTGCAGCTGATGCGAACGCGGCGCTTGGGACCCCCAAGATCGCTGCAGAGCGCCAAGGAGGTGGAAGGAAATCAGTCAGCCCATCTCCACCTGAGTTCCGTGTGGGCTAGAAGCAATCAGGCTTCCGCCTTAGCCAGGGGGCGCCCACATCCGGGGTCCCGGCCCGCTCCCACGCCCGCGCCCTCCCCGGGGCCCCGGGCGCATATACCAGGTGTAGTTGTCCTCGTCCCGCCAGGCGGCTACGCTGTCCAGGTCCAGCGGCTCCACCTCGTCAAGCAGCGTGGGGGCGGCGAGGGCGGCGCCGCGGCTCCCCCGGAGGGAACCCGCGCCCCCGGCTCCGGCCCCGCCGCAGCCCGCGCCGAAAAAACCGGCGGCGGGCTTGAAGTAGACGAAGGGGGCCTCGGGGGGCTGCGCCAGGCTGCAGAGCAGGGAGGGCGCCGGGCTGGGCATGCAGTAGGTGCCTGGGAACGCGGGGCTGGAGCCGCCGCCGCCGCTGCTGCTGCTGCTGCTGCTGCTGCCGCCGCCCCCGGTGCCCAGAGCCAAGCCAAGAGCCAGGCCCCCCGCGGCGGCGGCGGCAGCCGGGGGGCTCGAGGGCTCAGCGGGCTGCAGGCCCCGGCAGGGGGCGGTGCGGCGGGCGGCGGCGGCGGCGGCGGCAGCAGCAGCAGGTGCGGGGCGGCGGCCGCGCTGGCCGCCCGGCTCCGCAGCTGCTCGTTCTGCTTCTCCAGCTTGCGCACCAGCTCCTGCAGCTTCTTCACCTCCAGCTCGGCGTTCACCACCGGCCCGGAGCCCGCGCCGGAGCCGCCCCCGGAGAGGCGCATTTCACCTGCTCCGCCATCATCGCGGGCTCCCGCGGCACCGCCGCCGCCGCCGGGGACGGGGAGTGCTCACGCCGCGGTCGGCTCCTGGGAGGCTTAGGGCTCCGGCTCGGCCACCGCGGCCGGGGAACGCGGAGCGAGCTGGGGCGGAGGCCGGCTGGGCTGTTCGCATCAGCACCCGGCCCCGGCTCCTGGCCCTGGCAGCCGCCGCCGAGCTGCTCTGCACATGCTCAGAGCGTCCCTCCAGTCCCCTGGGCGCGCGGCGGCTCCGGGTTTTTAGCCTCGGCCCCGGGGCGGGGCGGGGCGCGAGTGCCAGGAGGCGGGGCCGGGGCGGAGAAGGGGCGGGGCAAATGCACCGGGGCGGGGCCCTTGGGGGGGCTTTGGGACCATCGCCCCCGCCCACGCAACCTTGCCGCAGGTGCCTGCTGCGACCCGGCCTCTGCGTTCCCGCCACTGGTCCTTCCTTCTGCAACCGCGGGCGCGGAGGCTGCACCCTGGTAGGGCCAGGGGCTGGGTGCCAAAGATGCCGCTGCTGGCTTCTACTCCCTAGGCGGGGACCTGCAGGGGCTGGCTTGCAGCCTTCCTGTACAGCACTGTGATGCTTGACGATCTGACCTGCTAGCACCTAGCGAGTGAAGCCGATAGAATAACCTAAAGATTGCAGGACATCTTAGGTGCACGCGACAGAGAGGCTTGGAGAAGATGCTGTTGATGCCTTCCTTGGTGGTTCAAAAACAAAATGGAGAGAGGAGGCAGAAGAGAAAGAAGGAAACAGTCCTAAATGAAGACTGGCCCCGTGCCGAGGAGGAGAGCCGCTAGTTCGCTTTCGTGTATTCTAAAACAGTCTAATGTGAGCTATTCAGTTAGCACCAAGAGTTGCGTGAGGAAATGGAGAGCATTCTTTGATTCTGTATCTGTAATCCATTCATTAACAGAGGTCTGTGAGCGCCTAATTCTGTGCCAGACTCCCCTTTTTAAAGAGTGGTGCAAACGAGCAATGAACAGGCAGAAATCATTACAGGAGAAACATGAGTAAAAATTATGTAGTGTTCCATCTGTTCAATGATTTACAAGCTATTAAAGTCAGGCTTCCTGGGGCGGTGGATATCAAAAACCTCAGGATTCAATCCCAACATCCCTAATTTCACTACAGACCTATTTTTGAAGCAGAAGTATTGGATGGAGTTTCATTCCATTTTTGTTGACTTAGCACTGCGAGTGTCTAACACAATCATAGAATTCTGAGTTTTGTGATGGGAGAAGCCCACACAACAGGTTCTCCTCCTCTGGGGAGCTCACATTCCAGGTTTTGCCACAATGTACCAAATCAACATGCTCTGGAACCACTAAGCCCATTATATGCATTGAGTTGAAATATGACAGAAATGCTCCCTTCAGAAACATTGTGTCTTTTCAGTTGTCAATCAATCTGGCCAGTTTCGGTGGGGGAGGGGGAGTGTTCTGCATTTTACATGGTTGGTGAGAACTTTTCACGGGTAGCTTGAATATGAGTGGAGACAACCTGAACGTTGCCACCTGCCCTGCAACTTGCTGGTCAGCTACCTGACCACCTGTACCACATGCCACCTATCCAAGTTTCCCTCTATCTTCAGGATATTCGAGCTCTTACTAAAACCTGGAGAAGTGGAATAATACTACTGAAAGTCCTAAGTAAGAATCTATTGAAGGATTTATCCGCATGCTCAGTGGCAGATGCGGGTAGCAGTTCCCTGCAACACAAAGAAAGGGAGAGGACCGACACAATGAGAACAAAGAGCTGCTGGGTTTCACATTAGCAAAAGAAATTGGGAATAGTCACGTAATAGTGGGGACAGCAAGAACTAAGATGTAAAGAAAGACAGTTGTTTCGCTGCACGGTTTATATACGTGAAAGAGAGATAAACAACCGGCTCCTCCCCATTTACCCCTAAGAGCTACAGCATACATTCAAGCAACCAGTAGTTCAGCTTTAGAGCTGTATTTTCCCAGTAACATTTAGAGCTCAAGTTTTATTGTTTAAAAAGCATCCTCATTTTCTATTCAGCATTCCTCCTCTGTAAAGACAAATTTATCCTCTTTGTGTTTAAAAATGTGAAATTATTCACGTCAAGGAAAAAATGTCAAATGATTTCTCTTCCCTTCTTCCTCACCCCCTTCTGCGAATTAAGCATGCACACACCAGATCACACTCAAATGCACCCTGATTGTAAGTGGGTATCCCCAGGATGCCGGGTCTCTTTAACACATAATTAAAGAGGTTGATGGTGTCAAGGTTTTAATTAAGCAGTCTTGATTTTTTATTTTGATGCTAATGTATAGGTTTTGTGTTTTGCAAGAAATTGCATGCATAGTTGCTCAATTTTTAAAACTATTTCATAGCAAAACATGTAAGGGATTTCAGAGGTTTACAAAGAAGAATGAAAGCTTAACATGTAGATCCGTTAAAAAATTTATACTTTAAAGCTTTGTTAGAGACACCATAAATTGATGAGAAAGATCCATGTATCGCGGAGAAACAGAAATGCATGCTTCTTCATTGCATTTCATCCCCTCCTCACTGGGATCACTGTCCACTCTAGTGAGATTTTTCATTAATTTTTATTAAGGCACTTTGATTTTACAAAGTCATAGTGGCCGTCCACCAAAGTCACTACCAGTGTCAATTTCTGTGCACCAATCTCCCCAGATTCCCTTCCGTCCCGCCTGCCTCCTTGACAGACATTTTTAAGTTTGGTTGTCATAGATTAGATCTCACACTTTCAGTATCCTTGGTAACTCTGGTGAATTTTAAGAAAGAAAAGAAATTAATTTTGGTGTTTCTAACACATTATTCTAATAGTACCTATAGATGTATAATAACTCAGTCACAGAATTGCAAAGTAACATCGTTTATGTGGATTTGTAAGTTTAATTCTCAGAGAAATCTAATAGCCTGATATCCCAGTTCTACAGAAAAGACAAATTAACTTGCCCAAGTTCCGTAACAAAAGTCTTAGGCCACTTGCTTGTAGCCCACCCGTGTCTCTCTTGCTAACCAAATCATAGAGTAAAATTCCCCTAAGAGCAAGCCCCATATGTTTTCAGTATAGATTTTCATCAACACATTGAACTTACCCCAATATGAACACTCAGACAATTCATTCCATTTGATAGGGTCAATCACTGCAGGAAGAGAAAATCATCCAATGTGTTTAACTAAGATCAAAGATCTCCAACTGTGCTTTCAAGTTGATTCAGAAGGATTATGACATTTGATTTTTCTCTTTTGGCCCTAACCCCTTGGGTATAGACTTATTTGAAAAAAATTTGCATATGAAACATTAAATTTTTCAATGCTTGGAGTATTTTGCAAAAGCAATAGGATTTTGTTGCAATTGATACTATTCTACAGTAAACAAGAATGTATGTGTTAAATATTGTTGCAACTCAAGCGATGAGTTAGACTCATCATCTTGCACTTCAACTAAATAACTACATGGTGAATCTCAGTCATCAAATATATCCAAAGACATTAATGTTTAAGCCATACAGAATAGACTTGAGCCCTGCACAGCTGGTCCACACAGGTCTTATAAGTCAGTTTAAGACTGTGCTAACTATCACTGTGGTTAGCACATAGCAAAGTAACACTAACACTTATTTCAGCATAAATGAATAAATAAATAAATTTTCAAGTTCCAATTGGAACTCAAACAAGGACCTAATTAGTTATTTCCATAATCCTCATTTATCATATGGGAAAAATACAAGAGAATAAGAAGACTTCTGTTTCTCCCCACCACCATCACTGATTGTTTCTGAGTATTATCTGATCCAATTATTAGGTAGAAAAATGCTGCATCTAATGATTATATTTTAATGTAAGATATAATGCTGAGAGAAAACAAAAATACATATTCAGAATTTATATAAATAATCCTGTGGGCTTTGATGTATTCTGACCCCACCTAATGCTTTATTACTGAAATTCATGCTGATAACTCATGTAATTATACCGTGTAAAGTTGCAGAGAGTAGTAGTTATAACAACATACTAGTAATAATATCCATCTAAAACTATACTTGGAAAAGTCCCTTTTAATGAACTACTCATCACATGTCTATTATGTCCAAGTCACAATGCTAGATGATTTTTAAAAAGTGAGTAGAACTGTCTTCATCAAGACCTTATCTAGTTGGAGAAAGCAGCATATAAATAAAGTTCAAATAGAAGTACATACTACAGTCTTAGTATGCTTGATGGGTATTATGTTGGAAATACAAGTCGATAGCGTAAGGACCTTTGCCCAGGAAGTCTCAATTACTAAAGTCTTTTTTCCCTTTTTTTGGGTCACACCCAGCAATGCTCAGGAGTTTCTCCTGGCTCTGCACTCAGGGATTACTCCTGGTGGTGCTCGGGGACCATGTGGGATGCCAGGGGATCGAACCTAGGCCGGCACTGGCCGGCCATATGCAAGGCAAAAGCCCTACCCGCTGGACTATTGCTCCGATCCCTCCCCTAAAGTCTTGAGACTGGCTTTCAATAGGAAAACAAGTTGTGCTTGGTTGACCTCATCCAGTTGTTAGAACTGGGACACGCATTGTGATATTCATTTACCAGCAGACAAAGTCAACTTTAGAATGAAGATACAGGTCTCACCTCTGGTCATCAGTGATTCCACTGTGCTCAGTTTGTGTATATATATATATATATATGTGTGTGTGTGTGTGTGTGTGTGTGTGTGTGTGTGTGTATGTGTGTGTGTTATCAGTCACTCACATGTATATCACACCTATTTGAATGAAGTGGGTTTTACTATTTTTCTTTAAAAAGTTGTTGACACTAAGCATCACCAGTGGTTTAAAGCCCTATATTTAAATGAACTCATTTAATTATCAAACAAGTTTTAGAGGTGTTTTCTATTCAAAATCCTGTCTCATAAATGAGAAAACAGGCACGGAGAAGTCAAACGCTCAGATCATGGTTAGCCAGCCAACCCAGCGTCACATAGCTGGAATTTGAGGCTTGAACGTCTGACTACAAATAGGCTCATCTTCAGATGGACAAAACAGGAAAACTCTTAAATGTTAGCATTTCTTGGGCAACACTGAGCCAAATACCTTGCCCTAGCAAGTGGCCTGGCCATTAAACTTACTACTGCAAAGTCAATCACCAGCAATGCCTTGAACAAAGTCTGATTTGTTAACAAGAAAATACTACCAAAAAATAAAACTGAAACATTAAGCACAGATTAGAAAGCAGGTTTCCAAGATGAACAGAATTGCCAGTGCTGGTACAACATTTTCTCACAGTACAATGGCTATTCATTCAATGCTTATTTCTTTCTGCACAAATGACAAAACAGCATGAACTATCTCCGCTTTGTTTTGCATTGCTAGCCACTTGCATTTTCAAATGTCAATACCACACCAGAGAATACTCAAAATAAACCCTGTCACAGCTAATATTAATCAAAACAAATCCTATAATGGTTCTTAAAAGGAATTTAAAATTCAATATTTTAAAAATGAATTAATTCAAAATCTGAAAACAAACATATAGCTTATAAAGAAGAAGCTTTTCTCTTGTAAATAGGCATGCAAGATTACTTAGAGCTTAAAGAGTAACATACTTAAAATCATATTTTGAGTTTTTCTTTCAAAGTTTCTCAACTTTATAAGGGGAAAATGAATCCAGTATGATTTGAATTTTGCTGCAAGAATGAGGAATTCATACTCCATGCTGGGTGTCTATTGAGAGCTTTTGGATGTGTGTACACCCAAAATAACACAATATAAAAATAGTTTTCTACTTTGTTATAACAACATAGCTTATTTTCCTCAAAAGTTTCTCTCATTATAACAGTCTATATAGCTTTTTTAACTCAATAGTTTTTTATTGATAATTTCCAGATATTTCATAAAAATCCTGTGCAAAAATGCATAAATAAAATAGTACTCTCACTGGAATATTACAAGCCTCAAAGTCAGAAATCATTGGACAGTACGCTAGAGCCAGGGGTCCTTTTATGATAGTGCATCCTTAGATTATCCTTCAGGGGAGAATATAAATGGCAGAATTTAAATGGTAGTGGAAAGTCACCTAGAGAACACAATGCAGCTTTCTTTAGGGAAATTACCACATTCTAGAAGGTAGGAGCTGAACTCAAGGAAGGTGTTGCAAGGTTATCCAAAACTTCCCATGTGTGCGTAATCATGGCTCAGGAATATGATATTTTAGAAAAGAATAATAATTATAATGGATGATATGCTTCAGCTATATCTCTACTTTCTTCACTTTGTCAATGATTATAATCATGTCACAGGATTGTGTCACCATGATTACATGTATGATCTTTTTCTTATCTGCAGAATTACTTTTGTTTATTTTCAGAAAGGAAGACATGTATTGACTAGGAGTAAAAGTTTACTGAAGATGAGTTTCTTCACCAAAGCAGAATGCATAAAGCTCAGAATGTATAGTCAAGTGGGTAAGAGTCATCTCCTCAGGTAGTTTTATAGTTTTATAACTAGTCTAAAGTATTTGTTTCTAGACTTAAGACTTGATTTGTTACTATTTGTTACCCTTTTTTTTAAACTATACATGAAAAGTTTAATTTTTTAAAATTTAATTTTATTATTTTCCCCGCAAATGTTATTACACCATTTTAGACATGCAATTGAAAGATGCTCATGTAGAGTTTTGGTTCTACAGTGTTCGAACACGCATCCCTCCACCCAAACCCATCTCCCATCACCAATGTCCCCACCTCCCTCCCCCCTCCCACACCTCAACTACTTGGCGGATTCTGTATTTCATTTCTTTCCTCTTTATATCTCCTTCCCAACAAACTTTCCTGCTCTTCGTGGACTGCAGTGCATTAAAAGACATTACTGTTTCACTATTTTAGAGGATCGCGCGGTTTTGCTCTGTTAATCTGGTCATGAGGCAGTTTCCCAGCCTCAGGACAGCGAAAATGGTGGCTAGTGTGATGGGCGAGTCTCATCCGGCTGCTTCCGGGACCCCCCAGAGGCTACGGGCCCACTCCCAAAGCCCATCTGCCCTCCTCTGGGTTCCATAGTTAACTGGGCCCGGCGTGAGCCAAGTTCCAGCCTCCCCAGCCGCTTGTGTGTTACCCTTTTTTTTAATCCAGGAAAAGTAGTGTCTAAAAAACTCACGGATGCTACTTCAAAAAATTTAGAGAAATAAAAAATAAACAATCAAATATCTTATTTACTTAAAAATATTTATTTAAATAATAAGACTTATTAGAACACTAGGTCAATGGAGTGCAAATGCAGCTCCAAAAAAAGGAAATTTGAAATAATTCTCATTGTAAAAGACAGAAATCCACATAGAACAATTGTGGAGACTGCACTTGGAAATGATAAGGTGACAGTTTTGTCCTATGTCACTGTTAGACTGCACATCTGGACAGGAATGTGTCCAGAAAGTTTAGAGGGACCGTACTAAGGAAACTGTCATCTTTTTTTTAAATTTTTTATTTTTACAATTACAAAGATATACAATTAAAAAGTTCATATTTGGGTTTCGGTCATACAGTGTTCCAGCACCCATCCCTCCACCAGTGCCCATCTCCCACCACCAACGTTCCCGGTTCCCTCCCTCTCCCCCAGCCCGCCTCCATGGCAGGTTCTTTATTTCTTTCCGTTTCTCTCTCTTTCTCTTTTCCTTCCCCTCCAGACTATGGATTACAGAACATACATTAAAGGGTTGTCATGTAGGAAACTGTCATCTTTCACTCACTCAATTACTCAGGCTAAAGAGGACTTGTCTCCTCGCACAGTTGCCAAGACACCAACAATAGGTCCCCAACAGTATGCTCGCTCATAAAAGGAACAAAAATTCCATCTACTCAGATTCCATTGACCAAAGGGAGTCATAAGGCTACACACAACGTCAAGGTCAAAAGGTCTGCAAACACCATATGACCAGAAGAAGAAAATATTAAAATTTACATTAGAATACAGGGTCTATTAGAATACATAGGGTGTATTAGAATACAGCTTGGTGTTGTATTTTGCTTTGGTTTTGTTTGTTTGTTTTTGTCACACATGACAGTACTCCCAGCTGTGCTCAGTGGTGACTCCTGGCGGTGCTCTGGTAGGGACTGTACTGGTGGGGACCAGTGTGCAGTGCTGGGGATCAAACCAAGGCCAGCCACAAGCCAGGCAAGCGCCCTTTCCACTGTACTATTTCTCTGGCCCTTAGGCTTTGAATGTTAATGTTTCCTGCTACAAGGCAACCACAAGGCCTAGATTTACCTTAATTATTTTGCTGTTTTCCTCCCCTTCCCCCAAATGGAATAGCTTGCTTTTATTGTTTGCTTATAAATTTCTAGTGCCTTATATATTTTATAGTGTTTTTATATAATGTTTAGTAGTGATTTGTAATTAGAAGTAAAATTTGTGCTTGCTTATTTAATCTTTGTCATCTTTTACTCTTACTTTCTAAATTATTGCATCATATTTAGAGAAAGATCACAGTCTTCCTATTTCCTTGGAATTTGCTGTTTCCTGTACTGTAAGTATGTGGAGATGTTCTGTGTATATCCAGGTGGAATGTATATCCTATTTGTTCTATCCTGGAGACAGGAACACCAACAAGCAAGGACTGACCCCTCCCACACTAGAGGATTGAGTGTGCTCCCTGGCTCTGCACCTAGCCCTAGTTCCTGGTCCCCTACCCCTCAGCGGCCAGGCACACACACAACACCACACTTCAGCCCACCAAGGGGAAAAAGAGGAAGCGATAGTTGTTCCAAACTTCTCTCAAACAAGAATTAAAAGGCGAATTACACCAAGAGTATGCTCATGAAAGAAGAGTGTTTTCACACATTCAGGTAACAGGACAGGATGGTGTGCGCTGTTCTGGGAATGTGCTGGGCAGTAAAACCAGTTTATCTCTTTCTGGCTGATCCTAGCCACTGCAGCCTCTTAACTCTTGTTTCCATATGTTGGTCATCAGCTTGGAAACTCTGATAAAAATGAGGTATTGACTGACCAAAAAGCCCACTGTTTAATCTGAGCGGTTATGGCTTTTGGAACCTGGGATAAATAATACTTTTCAAATAAACACCTCAAGATCATACTTAGTGATGTTTTTCTCCTTCCCCTTGGTTCCTCCACTTTTTTTTTATTTGCAGTCAGGGGAAAGGAGATGAGGGAGGTTTACATTTGGATTTGTTTAAATTTTTTAAAGCTGTTCTTGTAAATTTACCATCTGTTCCTTCAGTGCTTCAAAGTGGTGATGGTAATTGTTCAGCAATATCAGACAAAACCTTGGTAAAATTGGGCACAGCTTGACCCGGCCGAGCCTTTCTCACAGAGGGAGACCCGCTCATTTTGAGTCTTATTACGAGAGAATATTTCTCTGCAAACATGTCAGCCCTCCCTCTGCTTAATGTACAGCAGGAATAATAGTTAGTTGTCGACATTCTGCAAGTCATTTGAGTTACAGGATGTTGATTCTGGGAAGAAAATTCCACCATCTTCCTGAGCTGGTTTTCCATAATAATTTTCCTCCAACATTTTCATATAGATTTCCTAATACTGCAAGTAAATCTGTTTCAACTGTGCAGTAAATCTGTAAGAAGGAAGCATCTACTATGTAAACTTTTAGCTTCTGCCCCTCTCCTTAAAACAGTTTTTGAGTAGGAATAATCACTAGAAATAAATGGTAGATTCAGATATTGATACTTTTTTGAAGGATGAAGTACGTGCACTGTGGTATAAAACAAATGAGTGTTATGTTTGTGTCATTGATAACATACTATTGGCATGGAAGAAGAGAGCTATTCCTTATAGTTGTAGCTTTAGCTTTATAACCATTCATTGTTTTAATTGGGAATATAAGAGCAAATTCATTTATATGCTTTAGTAAAAATATGTTAATCTTAGCACCAAATACTAAAATATTCTGTATATATTGAGTAACCCAAATAATAAAATACTCTGCCTATATTGAGCAGCAAGTAATCCTAATGCTAAGATTTTAGTCTTAAAAGTTCATTTTCCACAAATACTAAAGTGATCTTGAAAAAGTACTGCCTGGAGAGGCAACAAATACACTAGATGAACCTAAAATATGTTAGCAAATGTTTTCTTCAAAATGACTGAGGTCCCAACTATGCAAAAGATTAGTAAACTTATGCCTCAACAAGAACAACAACTGCCCTGGATTGAAACATATCAGATATGTTTTAGATTCAAATCCCTAAATTCAAATTGATACTTATTTGGGGGGGGTCACACCGGGCGATGCTCAGGGGTTATTCCTGGCTCTACACTCAGGAATTATTACTGGTGGTGCTCAGGGGAGCATATGGGATGTCGGGGATCAGACCCAGGTCATTTGTTTGCAAGGCAAACACCCTTCCTTCTGTGCTATCCCTACATCCCCCACATTGATATTTATTATCAATTATTAATACATAATAATTTTGGAGAAGACTAAGACCTCAGTTACTTAAATGCTATTTTGAAAAACAAATACATGATAAAACCTTAATTTGGCCTGTACAATTTAAGATGACTAAATTGTTGGTGAGAGAAGGTAGCTATATTTCATAAGTGTGATCTGTCTAATAGTTAAAAATGAAAGAATAGAATGAGTACGTCATACCGAGCCACCGTCGTGAGAGTGGCTAACTCACAAAAGGAACGGCGTTTTTCACTTTGATGAAAGTACCCAGTATCATATAGGCCACATATACACACTGACACTAAACTTAAATTGGTCACATCTCAAGAAACAGAATTACAAGGACCAAGAAAAATAGTCAAACTATAACAAAAATATGCACTGAAAGAAGTTTCATGGAAACTCCATGGAAAAGCTATCCAACTGCTGGTGTCTGAGTTCCTTTTCCTGCTCCTCTCTCTCTCCTCTTTAAAATATGTATTTTAAAGGAATTCATCTTACTATTCTGAACTTTTTTCATACTTGTAAAAATATGTAATGATAGGGTAAATAATGGAGATAATGCTATGTTAATAAAATATTGTTTGTTCTCAGGGTTGGTTTGTTATTATTATTTTTAAGAATCTTCTGTTAAATAAAAACCAAAATGACTGATTCTCACTTAACTAGTGGCACAGAATCCAAAAAAAAGACAAAACAGTTCTTGAAAAATATATGCAAATGTAAGCTATGGCCGAGCTTACTTTGAAAGTGTGTGACATAAATTGGGGGGAGAACCCTGGGGCAGAGGACTCAGGGAGGGAACCTGGAACACTGGTGAGGGAAGTTGGCTCTGCTGGCGAGATTGGTGTAGGAACACTGTATGTCAAAAACACAATTATGAATAATTGTAATTCACAGTGCTTTAATAAAATAAAGATTTGGGGATAACAGTGGCAAATCATAAAAACACAAGTTAAGTAGGAGTCAGAGTGTTACTGTAATTCTAAAAGTTAACAAATACTGGATTGTCTAAGGGAAGCAAACAGCACATCTGTCAATCTGATCTATTCTGATCAGTTTTGGAATATTGTATTCCTTTAAAACTGCACACTTAGGGGGCCAGAGAAATAGTTCAATGGATTTAAAGTGCTGGCTTTGCATGTGGGACACCCAGGTTCAATCCGTGACATAGCACACGCAGTGAGCACTGCTGGGAGTCACCTCAGAGCACAAAGCCAGGAATAACCCAGACATGGGAACTCCAGTAAAAGTGTGCAAAAGCCCATACTTTGTGCAAAGGACTTCAGCATGCTGGGTTCCGACTCTCTTTTGCCATTGGTAAACTGGCTGCATCATGAAAGTCTTTAGGGACTTTACCTCTCTGGGTTCTCACTCTCCCGGTCTGCAGATCCTGTACATTTAAGGGCAGCAGATCAGAATCATTTTCTTTTTTTTTTTTTTTTTTTTGGCCACACTGAGCTGTGTTTGGGGCTTACTCCAGGCTTCCATACTCTGTGCTCAAGGACCACACTTTGGGAGGCCTCAGGGGAACATATGGGGTTCAAGGAATCAAATAGTGGTCAGTCACGTGCAAGGCAAGGACCTTATCTGAGATACTACCTCTCCAGCCCTAAGACCACAATCATTTTCATATGATCATACATATTCTCTGTGCATGAATAAAAGAAATGAACTACAATCAGCAGGGATTATCTAATCAGAGCATTTTTGTGGACAGAGATTGCTTCTAGGAGACATTGAGATGCTTCAGAGAATGAGTTTGGAGCCCTAGCTCAAAGAGTTCTCTATAAGACTATCACCTTCTTCCATAATCCATTTCTCCTTCTTTCTATAGCCAACGGAAACCTCAACACGGTAGCAGATAACCCCTAGCCCCTTACAGGTATGGTCAAGGGGACATGCAAGGCCAATTGGATGTGAGTGGCAGGGATGGAGAGCTGCTTCTTCACTTCCTTTCTTTTTCTATTCCCTCAAGCAGGGCAGTTATGGGGTTGGTGACCATTTCTAGTCATGGGGACTGGACAAGGGCATTACACCAGCATTTTTTTGGACAATTTTTTTTTTTTTGCTTTTTTGGGTCACACCCCGCAATGCTCAGGGGGTTACTCCTGGCTCTGCACTCAGGAATTACTCCTGTCGGTGCTCGGGGGACCATATGGGATGCCAGGGATCGAACCCAGGCCGGCTGGGCCGGCCGCATGCAAGGCAAATGCCCTACCCGCTGGGCTATTGCTCCGGCCCCAGCATTTTTTGGACAATTTAATGAACAGAGCCTTCTTCTGTTTTGCTAAGAGAAGAGAAAAATAAATCAATCTTGTTGGACCCACCATATTTTATAAATTCTTTGTAACAACTTAGTTTTATCTAACATTTAAAAACTAGAACTAGGGTATAGGCCAAAAAAAGCCTAAAAGACAAGGTACTGGTTAATTATTTGTGCAATAGAGAATAAGGAAATTAATGTTCCAGGTTGGAAACCTGACCATCTTATTTTGCCATAGCAAGACACTTTGCAAAGTTCTGTAGAGCCCATGATTTAGGAGAAAAGATGAGAAAAACTAATACTTTTACAGCATCTAAAAACTTTAATCCTTTCTTAATAGGGTACCTAGACTATAATTTCTTAAAATTTACTCCTTGCTACCACCTACCCTTTTTGCAACACAAAGAATTATGGATACCAACACCTGAGATTAATTTTATTTTGATTTTAATTTAATTTCTGGTTACTGCACATTCAATAACATTTCATTGATGCCAATTTGTTAAACTTCTACATTCAGTTTGAGATCTGATATGAAGTAGTGAACCACAGTTTAATAAACTGGGACCTATATCACTTTTGAGGAAACAAAACTTAAGACAGTAATTGGGAACACACAGGGAACACCAGTGTAGTACCTGTCTATTACTCACAGAACCTTGATTCACCTGGTCTCTGCTCATCTTACTGGAATTGACCACGACAGATGCTCGCCCATCATTGCTTTCCTCCATATCTCTGTGAACTCTTCAATATTTATGGTCATTCCAGCATTCTTCAGATACATCAGCCCAAAGTGGATGCATGGGCTGGGGGCCCTTCATTATGGACAAACAGAGGACCTGGTAACTTGTTCAGTTTTGGGGGTCTCCCAAAAATTCTTATCAAAATGGGCTGGTGGCTCAATGCGAGGGTAGAAGATGCGGGACTGCTTCAGTTCTGAGATGGTGGTGGTTGCCCAGGGCATGATTGGGGGCACCATTTGGTGCCAGGATAGACCAGTGTCACGCAAGTCATACACCTTTGTTTAAAACATTATGTTTTGTATCTTAACTGGTACTCTGCTGAAAGTTTACTTTGATTCTGAAGGGCCCCTCAGCATACGGAGGCTTGTTGGAACAAAGAACTTTGCCAATGAATAAATTAGTTTCCTTAACCTGAATGTTATGGAAGCTTTTTGCTCCACATTTGCGATTTCAGATTCTTTCCATAAAAACATCATGATGGCCGCCATCTTGGATCTTTCTGCTTTCCTGGTGCTAAGGTTATTTTTAAATGGAAAACTAATCAGAAGCAAATGAACTGGAAGCCTTGCATGTTTTTGAGCACACTTGTTTTGCTGGCAGATAACAGAGAAAACAGGTTTTCAGGAGTCGATAATAGTTGGCTATTCATTCACCTTTCCACTCTGAGGCAATCTACTGGCCCCTAATCCATATTTATAACAACTGTTTCCACAGTGACCATTGTGGACAGTAGATGAGTGAGTTCCTGTTAGAAACAGGAAAAGGTCAAAGCAAGGAACTTAGTACCAGTGGGGACTTTTTATTACATACAATTGCTTCCCAGAAAATGTTGAAAAGTCACAGAGCAACACTGTTTAGTGGTCCAATCTCTCTTTTCCTGAATGAGAGTTTTCATTGCAATTACTCTTTACTTACTCCACAATTGTTCATAAGCTATCTTTTATTTTCTTTGTTGGGTCATGCCCAGCAATGCTCAGCGGTTACTCTTTGCTTACTTCTGGCGGTGCTTGGGAGACCATATGGGATGCCGGAGATCGAACCCAGGTCAGCTGCATGCAAGGCAAACACCCTACCCACTGTGCAATCACTCTGGCACCCATTGGCTATCTTAAAGGATAAATTACTCACATTTCCATACGTAAGTTCCTGCACTGAATGTTTTATCATGACCTGAAGGAAGGCACTGAGAATCAACCTGAATTCTTGGCTGTGCCAGTAACATAATGGGACTTGGGTTTTGTGTGGGAATGTCCATGTTGCACTTGGTACCCAAGACAATAACCAGATGAACATATGTGTAATACATACAAACCTGCTTAGATACGTTTCTGTCCTTGATGTTCACTTTCCCTTCTTCCTTTACTAACAGACACCCTTCAAACGCAACTGGGACTCAGGACTAGGAATTTAATTTGAGCATCCAGCAAACTAGTGAAGTGTCCCCAGTATGTCAACATGTGAATAAAAATGGTGTGTATAATGCCTCTGCCAGCCAGATCTTTTAAAAGAAAATAGGCCTCTTACTCTTTCTTTCCCCTTCATGCTATTATGGACAGTTACTGGTTTTGACCCTGGATACAAGTTGCTCCTTTGGGGATGATGGAGCGACACAGTAGAAGGAACCACCATCTTGAGAGGCCTTGAATCACACCCACTTACCTTTCCAAGACCACAACCTAATCCAGGATTGTTCCCAGGGAGAAAAATGCTGTTCAATGTGAGTCATTCTGCCTTTCTGAATGTTCTTGTTAGAGTAACTTAGCTTGTACTCTAACACAATATTTCACACTTCATGTTGCTTTGTACCTATCATCAAGGAAGAGGTAATGCTTCCTTAATGCTAATTTCTCAATTCAAATTATTAGACTATTTTAGAGTAGACTTACACTTAAAAAAGTCAAAATAGTGCCACGTTTCATGGATAGCTCTAAACTACTATAAACCACCGACATTAGAATGGTGCATTGTCATAATTTATGAATCAATGATTAAGACCAAGCCTAGGATATTATTTGTCACTTTATTGATCACCAGGGTTGATTTAGCTGATCTGAATGAAAAGGGTGCCTCCCCTTCCTCCCTCATTCTGTTTCAGATCTGCCTGCCACCGGGTGCTGTGTGGAGAACCATTTTCCCCCTAACAAAAGATCATTTTTCACCTTCCATCCAGAGTAGGCAAGTAGCTGTCCTTCCATACTAGAAACTGTTCTCATGTTTGTAGATCACAGAGTAACTAAGCTTTCATGATATATCCAAAGTCTTGCTGCAAAGGGCAATATTTGTATCTCCTTCCTTAAAAACAAAAACACAGCTGAAGAAACAGAAAAGAAGAACAATAGGCTACATTATATTCAGGATTATTTAGCATTTACCTAAGTTCTTTTGTTGCTGTTGTCCAAGAATCTCACCCGGTCAATTCTTAGGCTCCTCCTTAGGGTTGCAACAACTTCTCAAACTTTCTTATTTTCAGCTCCTATTGGGGAGTTGACCTCTCATTTAGGATAGGGTTCATATTTTCCTTCTGATTAGAGAAGGTCCTGGGTTTGGGGGAAGAAAACCACAGAAGAGTGCTCCATTCTCATCACTTTCTCCCAGAGGACTCCATTCTCATCACTTCCTATCAGTTTGTGAAAATAATTATTTATTGATGGACACCTCGGTGCCTTCCACGTCTTCATAATTATAAATAAAGCTTCTGTAAGTATTCAGCTGTAGTGTTTTGTATGAATATAGTCATCAAATTAGTTGGTAAATACCCAGGAGCATAATTACTGAATCATATGGGATGACTATATTTAGCTCTTAAGAAATTGCCAAACTGTCTTCCAAAGTGACTAGACTATTTTATGTTCCTATGAGCAATGAGAGTTCCTTTGCTTTGAATTCGTGACATCAAGCAATATTGGCAGTTTTTAGTTTTCAATCATTCTGTATGTATGAATTAGCATTGTATTGCTTTTATTTTCCATTTCTCAATGACAAATCACATTGAGTATCTTTTATATGATTATTCACCATCCATTTCTTTGGTTGTCACTGTCACTATCACTGTCTTCCCATTGTTCACCGATTTGCTCGAGTGGGCACTAGTAACATCTCCATTAGTCCTGTCACAAGCAAGTGTAACCCAAGGGCATCTACTTGCTCCAGGGGCAGGAGGAGCCGAAACCATTCTTCAGGTCATGGAACTGAGGCCCATAATTGTTACTAGTTTTTGGCATAACTGGTAATTAAAACATGGGTAGCTTGCCAGGCTTTAGTGTGTAAGTGGTATAGTCTCAGTAGAAGGCTCTCAACCCGAGCATTTACTGATGAAACTTAAAGGGGAAAGATCAGGTTTTCTCTTGGATGGAGCTCTGAGGAATTATGGAGTCTGGATGTTGAGAATGACTGACCGCATGATGTGTGGGTTGCTCTGGCTTCTTGCTAGGCTTACTGAGATGACGGGTATCAGTTAGAACCTGTCTAGAACTGTTTACTATGTATAAATGTGAAAGAACTTGGGAAGAACCTTATGCTAAAATCAGCATCCTCTAAAAATATCAGCGGCTGCTTTGCGGCTGTGCACCAAGAGACCTGTGGGTCTGGCGTGGGTGGGTCTCTCTCTTCCGGGGCAACTGGCATGGAGGCGGAGGAAAGGGCAGGGCCCAAAACTCCACTCTGAGTCCGGCATCTTTGGTTAGATGTCATATCTTTTGCTCAATTTGATATCATTGTTTAATTAGGTGTCACAATTTCTTTTTTGTTTTTTTTTTTGCTTTTTGGGTCACACCTGGCAATGCTCAGGGGTTGCTCCTGGCTCTTTGCTCAGGAATTACTCCTGGAAGTGCTCGGGGGACCATATGAGATGCCAGGGATCAAACCTGGGTCAGCAGCATGCAAGGCAAATGCCCTACCTGCTGTGCTATTGCTCCAGCCCCTAGATGTCACAATTTCATACTGAAGAGTTGCACAAATTTTATAGTCAATAAAGTTCAACATGCCAATATTTTCTTCCAGACTGAATGTCTTTGATGTTGTATTAAAAAATTTTCATTGTGTTCAGGTATGTTGATTTACTCGTGTTTTCTTCTAGAAGTTTTAAAATTTTGCATTTTGTATTTAAGTCTGTGATCCTTTTTTGAACTCATTATTTTGTGAAAGATGTAAGATCTGTGGCTAGGTTTGGGGTATTTTTATATAGGTATCTGTTTATTTCATATCAGCTTTATTTTAATGCTTGTTTTGCCTTTTGGGTCACACCCAGTAATGCTCAAGGGTTACTCCTGGCTCTGACAGGAATTACTCCTGGCGGTGCTTAGGGGACCATATGGGATGTTGGGGATCAAACCGCAGTGGCCGTGTACAAGGCAAATGCCTTACGTGCTGTATTATAGCTCCAGCCTGAATGCTTTTCTTTGTCAAAGAGTAATAAACTAGTTTGTCTCAATATAACTTTAACCAGTTTGTGAAATCTGTTTTAATGACACAAATTTAAAAGGTAGAAATAAATTCTAATAATGCTAAATATTAAATGTTATTTACTATTTAAATAATTTATTAGCTATCATTTAATATATATAATTTAAATATTATTTAATTAAATATTATTTAAATAAAATATTAAATGTTGAAGTTCATTTAGTAATATATATTTTTTAATCAACTATGAAACTGTAATGACATATATTACCTACTTTTTTTGGGCGTTACCTCTTAATGTTCACTAACTGGAGTATCCCAGAAGTCTTTCGATTCCTGAATTGTGCTAGAGTGACACTTGTCCTAAGTTCTACACACGTTCCTATGGGAAACTTTTCAGTTCAACCTGGAGAAGCCTTGACACTCAAGATCTTTCCTTTTCCTTGGGCAAGGACTTAGAATTAACATATTGTGACTGATAAAGTTGTACTAAATCTAAATGTTCCTTTTATCAGATGTATTATTCATATTGCAACAAAAGAAGAGAACATGTAATGTTTGTAAAATTCCAGTGAGAAGTCTTTTCAAGATGAGAAATTATGTTGCTGAACATTTTACTTCACTGTTTGCTGGATGTTTTCTTTGGGGACTGGAAGTTAAGTCATGCCTCGCATGCACAGGGCTTATTCTTGGCTCTGTGCTGAGGGATCATTCCTGGTGGTTTTCTGAGTGAGAACCTGGCATATATGGTGCGAGGGACCTAAGCAGGGTTGGTAGCATGCAAGCAATCATCTTAACCTCTATAACCCGATAACCTGCCCTGGATATTTTCTTTGACTGGCAGTTTGCTCAGTTGTTTAATGAATCTACTTATTAAAAACAAAGGGCATTCATCCTTAGTGTTTCAAGTAAAGTGAGAAACCATTATCCATAGTTTCTTATCCATTATCCATATGGATAAGAAAACTTAACCATAGTTTACACTCCAGAAGAGGCAGGTTAAAATGCCCCTTTGACACACTAGAGTTGTCTGTGGCGTTCCAATCTGTGTGAGAACTTTAATCTGTCATTCTGAGGTTCAGGATGTAGCAGAAATTTGGCAGCCTACCCCTGAACAAAGAAATAAGAGCTAGCTAAAAATAACTAATATTGTTTTTAGCATGAGGGAAGAGAGAAAGCTTAAAGATTCTCTGACTTGTCCCTGCCTTGTGGCATCTCTGACATTTTATCTCATTGTGTTCAAAAGCAGTAAGGAATTTATTTGCAGGATATAAAAAATAGCAGGATACCAATAGCCAAGGCCAGGCAAACTGGATAAGTGATGAAATCAACCGCAAGTGTGTAGGAGTCAGAGGTCAGGTAAGACAGGGTAGGGAACAGTGTACTAGAAGTTGTTGGAAATGGTAATACCAGCCTAGAACTGAGCATTGAATGTATACAGAGGGATATACATGGCAACGATAGGAGGCCAATGCCTTATCCATTAGGCTACGGGGCTCCATGGCAACTATAAATGTATGTATTGCAAGCAACAATGTGTAAGAGAAGGGAAGGGGGCAAAGTCCCTGCCATAGAGGCAGGCTGGGCGAGGGGGGGAGGAATCATGAAACTTGGGTGGTGGGAAATGGGCAGTGGTGGAGGGATGGTGCTGGAACACTGCATGACTGAAACCCAAACATGAGCATCTTTGTATATCTTATGGTGGTATAATAAAAAATTATTTTAAAAAAGTTCTAATGCCAAATAAATAAATAAATCTTCGCTTGAACATTTGATATCCCATTATTCATTGAGTTGCTCGGCGAGAGTCAGTAATGTTTCCATTTGACCCTATCACGTGCCAGTGTCGCACAGTGGCATCTGGCTGTTTCGGGATATTGAGAGCTTCGAATTGTTTGTTTAGGGTCCTGATAAGGAAGTCTGACCATCTTGCAGGTGGGTGGCCATGCTATCTTTTGGCGTCCCGTGGGATCCAATTGGTAATGGCTCTAGTCCAATGGTCGTCTCCAGATCGCATTATATGACCAGCCCATCTGATTTTCGATGTTCTGGCAGATGAGACAGCATCCTTGATTTTAGAATAGCGACGGAGGTATAAATACATAAATAAATAAATACATAAATAAATAAATACATAAATAAATAAAAGAAGCAAGGATATGTGTGGCCCAGAAAATGGTCTGATTTGGACCAACATGAAGACATCTCTAAGAGTGTTTTTTCTTTTTTTTTAATTTTTTATTATACCACCGTGAGACATGCAATTACAAAGGTGTTCATAATTGGTTCTTGGTAGTACAGTATACCAGCACCCATCCCCTCCACCAGTGCCCCCATCTCCACCACCAATGTACCCCACCCCCTCCCACCCACCCCAGGCTGCCTCAATAGCAGGTACCCCAGTATCCTCTCTTTCTCTGTCTCTCTGTCTCTGCATCTCTCTCCCTCTTCTTTTTACACATTGTGGCTAGCCCTGCAGATATTTAGAGTTTAAAACTTAAGTCTCTTTGTGTATATTCAATGGTGAGTTTTAATCTGCCATTACCATTTCACACATTTAGTAAAACACTGGTATCTATTTAAATCCTATTAATGAATGCAGTCATTCTATATCTGTCCTTTTCCTTCTGACTAATTTCACTCAGCATGATAGTCTCCATGTCCATCCATTTGCAGGTAAATTTCATAATTTCATCTTTTCTGACACCTGCATAGTATTCCATAGTGTAGATGAACCACAGTTTCTTTAGCCAGTCCTCTGTTCTCGGGCATTTAAGTTGTTTCCAGATTCTAGCTATAGTGAATAGCGCAGAGATGAATAAAGAAGTACAGATAGTGTTTCTGCTATGCGTTTTTTGGTCTCTCAGGTATATTCCCAGGAGTGCTATTGCTGGATCAAATGGGAGCTCAATATCTAGTTTTCGGAGGAATGCCCATATTGTTTTCCAAAAGGGCTGGACCAGCCGGCACTCCCACCAACAGTGGATGAGAGTCCCTTTTTCCCCACATCCACGCCAGCACTGGTTGTTCTTGCTGTTTTGGATGTGTGCCAGTCTCTGTGGTGTGAGATGGTACCTCATTGTTGTTTTGATTTGCATCTCCCCTGATGATTAAAGATGAACAGCACTTTTTCATATGCCTTTTGGCCATTCGAATTTCTTCTTTTTAAAGCTTCTGTTCATTTCTTCTCCCCATTTTTTGATGGGGTTGGCTGTTTTTTTCTTGTGGAGTGCTACCAGTGCCTGATATATCCTGGATATTAACCCCTTGTTAGATGGGTATTCACAGACATGGGGACTCACAGACATGGGACAGAGCTGCTACTTGCTCTCCCTGTGCCAACTGCTCACAAGGCACCCAGGGTTCTAGCCCTGGCCCCCCACCCCAGCAGAGCCTTGCAACAAGCCAGACGACCCTCCACTCCATAAGGGCCTCCATTTTCCACATCCGGACTTCTCTCTTGTCAGAACTCCACCCAGCAGACCAGCCTTCACAGCTCGGCTCATTGAGTTCCACCCTGCAGCAGTCTTTTAAATCCGGCTCGGGTATTCCGGGCCAGAGACTCACAGACATGGGGCAGAGCTGCTACTTGCTCTCCCTGTGCCCAGCCGCTCATGAGGCACCCAGGAGGGATGGCGGGTTCTAGCCCTGGCCCGCCACCCCAGCAGAGCCTTGCAACAAGCCAGACGACCCCCCACTCCATAAGGACCTCCATTTTCCACAACGGACTTCTCTCTCGTCAGAACTCCACCCAGCAGACCAGTCTATCACAGCAAGCGGCCACGCGGTTCATCAATAAATGCTGGAGTTAGAGATGACTACAAGAGTATGCTATCAGCACGGCAGAGCCTGGCAAGCTACCCATGTTGTATTTGATATGCCAAATACCAGTAACAATTATAGACCTCATTCTGGAATGGATTGAGGCTCTTTATGTTCCTGGAGGAAGCAGATGCCCTTGGGCTCTACTAGCATGAGACAGGACATATGGAGATGTTACTGGGGCCCGTTCGAGCAAATCGATGATGAACAGGAAGACAGTGACAGTGACAGATGGGTATTGGGTGAATATCCTTTCCCACTCTGTGGATTGTCTTTGTATCTTGGTCACCGTTTCTTTTGAGGTGCAGAAGCTTTTCAATTTTATATAATCCCATTTGTTTATTTTGGCTTCCATTTGCTTGGTCAGTGGTGTGTCGTCTTTAAAGATAGTTTTAGTTTCAATGTCGTAGAGCGTTTCTCCTATGTTTTCTTTGATGTACCTTATAGATTCATGTCTGATGTTGAGATCTATAATCCATTTTGATCTGACTTTTGTGCATGGCGTTAGAAGGAGGTCTAAGTTCATTTTTTTACATGTAGCTGCCCAGTTTTCCCAGAACCATTTGTTGAAGAGGCTTTCTTTGCTCCACTTAATATTTTTGCTCCTTTATCGAAGATTAAGTGGTTGTATATTTGAGAGTGTGTGTCAGGATATTCAGTTCTATTCCATAGGTCTACGGGTCTGTCTCTATACCAATACCACACTGTCTTAATTACAACTGCTCTGTAGTAGAGCTTGAGGTTGGGGAAAGTGATACCTCCCATCTTCTTTTTCCCAAGGATTGCTTTAGCTATTCGTGGGGTTTTATTATTCCATACAAATTTCAGGAGTGTTTGTTCAATTTCTTTGAAGAACATCATGGGTATCTTTATAGGGACCACATTGAATCTGTATAAAGCTCTAGGGAGTATTACCATTTTGATATTGTTAATCCTTCCAATCCATGAGCAGGGAATGTGTCTCCATTTCCTCAGGTCTTCTTTTATTTCCTGAAGTAACGTTTTGTAGTTTTCTTTGTAGAGATCTTTTACATTTTCTGTCAAACTGATTCCTAGGTATTTGATTTTCTAGCGGCACAATTGTGAATGGGATAGTTTCTTTAATGTTTCTTTCTTCTCTTTCGCTGTTTGCATATAGGAAGGCCATTGACTTTTGGTATTGATTTTGTATCCTGCCACTCTACTATAGGAATGTATCATTTCTAGGAGCTTCTTGGTAGAGGGTTTTGGGGTTTCCAGGTATAATATCATGTCATCTGCAAATAGTGATAACTTGGCTTCTTAGGAGTGTGTTTTCTGTTTCCTACTCAACAATCAACTTTATTTGAAGTACATTTGGCCACATCGTTTTATAAAATTCACCTAGTCACTATGTTTTATTTACTTCATGGTCTTACTACTAATAGAACTTACTATATTTTTTTTCTGTCTTTCAAACTGTTCCTCGACAGTGAAAGACCCATGAAGCCAGCACTGTGGCTATTTTGGCCATCTGTAAGGTCTAGAACATAGTGAGCTCTCAAAGATTTGGAAGATACCGAATAGCAGATTCTTGGATGCCTGTTCTGAATCAGGCATGAATGTTTGCGCTCGGTCATCCTGAAGAAGAAATGAACTCCAGGTATATCTGACATGCTTTTATTCCAGCTGCCACTGAATGCTCAGGTCTGGCTACATTATGTACGACAGTAAACCAAGCCTGTGTAAGGCCAGGCACCAATGCACACTAGTAGTTAGATAATAAGCAGTTTCATAAGTTTTGCTGAATCTTGTCCTGTCAGAAATCAAGCCTGATTCCTGGAAACTAGGTATTATCATAAGCATAACCATGGTCCCAGGCACTACATAGAACAAGAGAATTAATGACCCACACATTTTCTTCTATAAAGCCTAGGAAACTGTGTATTGTAATGTGTCAATCAAAAGAATACATAAAAAAAGCCGAGGGATGAAATAAAAACATCCATCCTAGATGGCATTTAAACCTGAAACCATTACCTGACTCATGCATCTGAACATGTCAGTTACAACTCTCAGAAGCCAAATTTCTCAAATATTGAGACAATCATCTGCAAATAAATTATGCCCACCTTTTGTGTTGTAACATGCAATTCTAAAGTGCATATAAAACACTAAGAAATTCTTAGACATCTAATAAACGTGATCATGTAAAACTAAAGAAGGGGCTGGAGCAATAGTAGAGCAATTAGGGTGCTTGTCTTGCACACAGCTGACCTAAGTTCAATCCCCAGCATGGTGTATCATCCCTTATACCTCACCAGGAGTTATCCCTGAGCACACAACAAGGGTAAGTCCTGAGCTGTTGCAGGACTCCTAAGGGCCGCTGCATCTGCTCTGGATTGCCTCCCGCAAATCACTCCGTAGATAAGGGGGTAGTCTAAATGTGGCAGTTTATCCGACCATGTATGCTGTACTAGCTGGTATAAATATTCTCCCATGCTATCACAATCATCGTGGGACTAGCTAGATCTTACCAGCATATTAGCCTGGCCACGTAGGACACCTAAGTAATTAGACCAGAGAGAAATGCTGTTTGCTTCCAAGCAAACAAGCATGGCTCTCTGATATACTCAAAGGCAACTAAAATATAAAACTACAATGAAGTAGAGGAGACTTGTGAAGGCTTGGAGAAATATTTAACTGGCATTGGTGTTGGTCAACGTACAGAGACATGCCATCTCAGAAACCCCTTCTCTACACTACAAAAGCATTCCTAAGCAGATTTCGGCTCAAAACATTAGCACAGTAAAGGCCCTAGGTGAGGTGCAGGGAGGGATTACCTAAGGGCATTGGACCCTCCCTGCTTTCCATAACAGTGGGAGGAAGGTCTGAGTTACAGGGATATAAACTAGCCGGTTCCCGCTCTCGCTTCCTTCTTCCTTGTGGGATCTCTCTCCTTGTGAGCGCGTTCATTCCCCTTGGAAGCTTTTACACGTGGTGGTCGCCATCTTGGCCTACACGTGGCTGGGGTTCTAGCCTGGAATCCTAAGCATCGGGTTTTTCCTTTTTGCTGATTTGTATGCCTGAACCTGTGATAAGTAAAGCCTTTTAAAACTGCATCGGATTCCTGAGTTTTCATCCGTTCCTCGCCGGCTTCGGAGGTAGAAGGGAACTTCGCTTCCCGGCACTGTCGGGGACCCCGGCGGAGCGCCCCGACACTGAGCAGCACTAATTATGACCCATAAACAACAACCCACCACAAAACAAAATAGAATAAGAAGAAGGAATAAATTCTTGGAGGAAGAAGGTTGCCTAAGCAGTGCCCAGGGGAGTACAAGTCACTGCCAGAATTTTTCAGCCCAGCTGTACAGATCTGATAGTTCAATGGTCAGAGTCAGAGGTGATACTCAAACCCAGTGATGCCGAGGAATATACCTGGCAGTACTGGGCGCATCCAGAAATATACGCAGAAGTGCTCAGGGGGACATGTAGTACAGGGACTGAATTCAGCAGGCTATGGATGCCACGCATGAGTGTCAACCCTTTGAGCTAGCCTCTTAGTCCAAGAATAGCTTCATGCAAAGCCTGAAGTGGCAGGTAGGTTAAAACAAATATTCTAATCTTACATTTTAAATAGTTATGATCACACCCTCATTGATGGAAATGACCTAAACAAATTGATACGAATATTTTTTGGTGCTTCTGAGAACTGTTGATCTCCATGGAATAGGTAGAAGCCTAAAACTCATTTACATTATACCAAAAATTAGCAGTGCGTCCAGCAGTGCCAAAAAAATATCAGTCAGTCTACCTTGATATAGAGCAGTCACTTCTTGTGTAGAGTTCAGAAACAAGCTGAGGAGGAAAAAAACCCATGATTTCCTACTTAGTATATAAATCAGCACATCTCTTCGACTCCACCGTTCTCCCTGCATTAACATACACCTCAGAGACCTGGGCCCTACGAAAGCAGGATGAGAATGCTATTCGGTCTCCCAGAGAGGAATTGAAAGAGCTATGCTTGGAATATCACGCCTCTATCAAGTGAGAGAAGGAATCGGAGCTCCGACCTCCATGGACAATCCAGAGTCAGGGACGCTGTCCCGTTTGCCACGGAGTCAAAAAATCAGATAGGCTGGACATGTAATGTGATTTGGAGACAACCGCTGGACTAGAGCTGTTACTGACTGGATTCCACGGATGTCAAAAGATCACGTGGCCGCCCACCTACAAGATGGTCAGACTTCTTCATCAAGACCCTGAACGAACGATGAGGCTCTTCATATTCCTGAAGCAAGCAGATGCCATTGGGCTACACTGGCACGTGATAGGGTTATATGGAAACGTTACTGGCGCCCACTAGAGCAATCAACAAATAATGGGATGTCAAGTGATCAAGTGACATAAATCAGAGTGTAGCATGGCAGAGATGAACCATGTCATCATTCACAACCTAATTATAGTTGTGTTTGCAATCAAACAATTTTGGTATATAGATTGCTTCATGAATCAATTATTACTTTTTGGCCTTCTGGAAAGGAATAGTCTATTTTAACAGATTATTTTTCTGGGATCATTATATTTCATTCATTTTGGTTCTTTTCAATATAATTTTGGAGCATTTTATTCCCTTTCAAAGATATTTCTTGATTAGTAAAAAGGAATTTATTTTACATTTATGTAATCGATTTCAGGGAAAGTATGCCAATATAACAAAATGAATTGGCTAAAAATGATATCTTACTAATTATGTTAAGAACCTCTATTTTCAATGGAATGAATAAATCTAGACATAATGAAGAGGACTTGATACATCAGAGGACCCTCCTTCTGAACTTTGTATTTATTTCATCTTTATAAGAACTTTCCATTAAATTTGATATATTATCAGAGAAGAATTAAACAGATCAATTAAACAGCTACATAAAAGTAAGAAATAAGCTCTTTTTAGGCTCTTAAAGGAAGCATTTCAAAAAAAAACAGAATACTATGAAATGATACTCAAATGATTTTTAATTACTACAAAGGCATTGAGCTGCAAATATGTGTGATATAAAAGGAAGGGATACTATTCCATCTATCATTTCTGCCACAAATTCCAATTCTAAGAAAATTATTTCTTTTGATCCACTTTGATAGCATATAATAAAAGAACAATAAACCATATGGCTCAATTACCACTGCTTTGCATCAAGCATGAATTAATGAATATCAAATTATTATTAATTGTTTTTTCTGGCTTCTTCTCTGTAGAACAACTATCACACAGTCGTGTGTTTTGATAAGCATTTTGTGTTTAACACTTTGGAGGCCAGTCTCTCTGAGGAACAGATGCTTAAAACCATTATGCAAAAGAATAACTCTAAGCTTATAACATTTTGAATATATAATTATCTTTTAATCTCCTTTGTTCATGTCAGCTTCTCACAACTGCCTGAACAGTGCCTGAAATTCTCTCTCTTCACTGTTCCATATGCTAGCCGTCAAGAAGCAGAGGCTATGTGCATATGAAGTACTTCCTGGAACCAATTTCTCAATTTTAATAATAGTGGTTCTTCACATGGGATAACTATCACATCTTCAACTCTTGAATAGAAAAAGCTCTTTCACAATGCAGGGGTGACAGAAAAAATGAGCCACAGAAGGAAGCACTTGGTTTCACAGCTCAGGTGATAATTCTGAACCATCCAGGATCAAATCAGTGCTGGATATGCACTTGCGGACCCACACCCACCAATAATCACTTGCAAGTTTGTTGACCTGAAAAAGACTGATGAATCTTAGTTTTAACAAAGGATGGATGATGGTCCCAAGTTCATATATTCTGGTAACGCTGCCATCGCTGATGTTGTTCCTGGCAAGCTCAAGTATCTTTGTTGTTGGTGATGTGAGGCAGACAAACGCTGCAAGTATCATCGTAGTTGTGGGCAGGAAAGGATCAAGATGGCAAGGTGACTGTCCTCCCAAAAAGGCTCAGAAAGCTGAACGCACGTCTCCAGTTTCTGCCAGCCCAGTTTTCATCAGTGGTGGAGGAGGTCTCAGTTGAGTTAAAATCTCAACTGGCCATTTTCAGTTCAATTGTAAAGGCCAGCAGTGTATTGCAAGATATTCTGAAGGGCGAATATTTTTTTGATCTTGTGTGTGTGTGTGTGTGAGTGTGCATGCAACTGCATTCATGTGTGACTTTTAATCAATGTGGTTTTAAAAATCAGTACTTTATAATGGAAGTAACTTGACCATAAATCTTCACAGAATTTTTATACCCACTGATTCAAAGTTTAATGAGGAAAAAAGAAAAATGGAAAAATGAAAGATAAAAATTAAAACCTAAAACTACAGCTTGAGCAGTTATGGACCAGCATAGTGTAAAATAGAATATGGGGTGATAACTATAATTGATAGAAGCCCATGTGAGTGGATAGAGCTTGTAAGTACTCCACACAAAGACTATGTAACTCATAGATCATTTTATTTTTACCAACTGTATGTAAGTATAAAGTGCTATGTAATATGGATAAATATAACATTTCCCAAAGCGTGTCCTTGTAGTTCATAACGGTTATTTCTCAAAGATTATTTGTGTACCCATATTTTGAAATTCATGCAAAGAAAAATTAACAAATAATAGTAGTAACCTATGAATATAATGAGTTTACCCATTACCCATAAATCTTTTTGTATTTTTACGAGTTCTGTAAAAATATACCTGAGTAAAAACAATAGATGGATCACACTAAAACAAAATTGTTTAGATGTTCTAGCAACTCAATATGCTTACATATTCAGATGTTTCTAAGAAGAAAAAGAACCTTGCTTTAAAATCAGAGCATTTGGAGAACAAAAGGGAACTTAGAAGTCTTATATTGTCCAAGGTCCCTCATGTTACAGACACTGGTTAGAGATCTGGAAAGTTTATGTGATCTCTGAAGTTCATACAACTTTGAGTATAACTTTGAACATTAATAGACTTCTACCAAACTTTATAAGACAATCTCAAGAAAATCTCAATTCACTTTTCTTTAGCACAAAAATAAAATATATCTTGCTTCCTCGATAGTTTATCAGGTATTAGTAGTGTATGTAAATTCAAATTCTTAGGTGGAAAGGGTGGGAAGGTGAGAACCATTTACAATAATACCCCTAAAGCACAGATTGAATTGTGAGCGGGAATAGCCTGCTTTAGAGCCAATGAGCTCACTGCCATCAGAAAGCAACAGTCCTTTGACCCTGTAGCTAGAACTACTCAAATTTTGATCAACAAATCCAGTGAAATTCCAGTAGTGCCTTTCATATGTATGACCTTGTTGAAGGCATTTTTATTCAATTAATAGAATTCTTAATTGCAGATGACTCAATCTTCAGTTTAAAATTTATCTAGATGATATCACCTAAAACTGAAAAATTTAAAATTCCTTAATAAGTATTTTCATCTTGGTTTCAATGTGCCAGAATTACTGAATCCATTTTGCTGAAAAATTTAAAGAAAATAACAGTTAGATATAAAAAATTCAGTACAAAAGGAAGCCTATAACTAAAAATTGAAAAACCATTCGTTGAGAGGGTGCTAGTAGATTAAATATTCTACATTTTCCTTCTACTGTGTTTGTTACTATGACTTTGGGTGATGCTATAAATATGAATACCAGATGTTTGGGACACAATATTTATGAGAGTCATGTTTTGAAAACTTATGTGTGTGATAAATAAGGCAGTGGCTACAGAGAGTACCCAGTTAAGGAGGAAGATAAAAAGCCTAGAGTCTTTTGGTAATCAAATCTCTTAAGCCAAATCATAGGTGTTGAGAAGAATGAGAATTTTAGAGCTGCTACCGTGCAAATATTGGATCATCATAAAGTCACTAAATTGGAAAAGAAAACAGAATGAGAACTGGCTGGGAAAATCAGAAAATAGAAGGCAAAGTATGAATATAAGTAGGTTTGTTCTTGTAATTGATTCTTAGCCTGATGGAGCGTGGGTTTGAATATTTTTCAGCGCATTTTCCAGGCTGAATGTAGCATCCTTGCGCCTCATTAATAACACACATTTGTCATTAAATTTCGTATTTTGGATCCTTGTGAGAATTACAAATGTTCCTATTTGATTCATACACAAATTAGATATCAAGACTTTTGAATTTTACTTAGTGATACAGATAGTCCCCCTTAACATTTTGGTTATTTTATCGACTTACCATGGTATTCATTGCATATATGTTGTTAAAATATTTGCACGTCATTAAAATAAATTTTTTAATAATATCAAAATTGTGATTCGTCTAGCCATATTTATCATTTTCATAAGTAACACTTACCTATAACTTTAGAGTAGCAAGGTTCACAGTGTATTGTCTTCTTATAAATCCAAATACTGTCACCAGCTTGTAGGTTTTCCAAAGGCTTTTTGCATATTTCACACTGAAGAGAAAAATAGTGAAATTCACATTACATATGAACTCTGACTCTGAGTAACAAGATAGAAAAGCCCTTTCAAGTCTCTCAGTATCATCCTTCATAAGAGAGCTCAGACAAAGCTGAGGAGAATCTGAAAGAAAGTTAGAGTGTACTTGTTATGGATTATAGATCACTGATGTGAACTTTTCAAAATAAAGTGTCACAACATCTTTTTTTACTATGGAAGAGGAATATATTACAGGTCATATATCTACTACTGAAGTGTCTACCTGATAGCAGGGTATATATAAGTATTCTGAAAAATTTATTATGTCAAAGACACGACCAATATTTCTAACAAACACTCAAAGCATATTGATCATTTGCTCATTTAAGAAGAGTTATGCTGTCCAGGTATATAACCCCACTGAACAAAACAAACTTTTGATTTTACATGGGTTTTAGCAGAAAGTTAGTTTTGAGGTATTTTTGGTTACAGAAGCAGCATAGAATTAACAACTGCTTCTTTGGAGTAAGTCCATTGCTGATTGGTTGACTTTCAAACACGAGGATGTCTCTGATTGGCTTTCTAGAGACTCATTTGTTGAAATAAATTGTCATTAACCAACACAAGTAAAACAATTTGGGTGCTTTCCTACTACTATGGCTAGAAAAAATCCTCCTTTTTTGGAATTGGGGCATTTCTATTCTCAGTGTGTGGTATTTTATAAATTAATTAAAATAGGGAAAAATTCAATGTACAACAAGTGGCAATTGTGACTATTTAATAAAAGCATTAATTAGATAAATTTCCTTGTTTTTAAAAGTTTTCTGCAAGATAATTTTTACAAAGATCTATGCATTAACTTTTGATACATTTTAAAAGATTAAATGGGTCATTTTATCATGTTTAAATAATCCTGCAATTATCAGATTATATCTTATACAGAATTATATATCTATAGTGCCAAATTGGATTTTTTTGGTTCAAAATAAGCATCATATTTCTCACTACTATATGTCACTCTCTGAAGCTAACTAGAGGGAAAACATCAGTCATGAATGCATTACAGCTACTTAGCTAAAGAAACAAGTTGTGTCAAACACAATATTACTAGAGAGAATCTATAGATTTACAAAAATGGTTCACAAACTTCCTGCATATTAGATCTCTCCTAGGAATTAAAAAGAATACAAATATCAGGAATATTTGTGATTATTGATTTATTTTTGACTGGTTCCAAGCATTCTATCTTTCTCCGAACTTCCCCAGATGAGTATTAATGCATCAAGGGTGAATAACTATTGCTCAAGCAAACTACATCACTTTACAGAGGAGGAAAGGGAAGCCAAGCTAATTTAGGTCATGTCCAAAGTCAATCACAATTAAAGCCAGAGTTAGTACTCAAATGCAAGTGTTTAATTCCCAATTCAATAATAATCCAATCTTACACACACACACACACACACACACACACACACACACACACACACACAAAAGAAAACAAACAAACAAACAAAAAACTAGCCAGGGATATTGTGAAAAGAGAAATGGTTTATGAAAACAGAAACTGTGAAGCATCTTCTAGTGTAACTTTACTATTAGTAAACTCAACCACAATTTATTCTAATTTTTTTTTTTTTTTTTTGCTTTTTGGGTCACACCAGGCGACGTTCAGGTGTTACTCCTGGCTCTGCACTCAGGAATTACTCCTGGCGGTGCTCAGGGGGACCATATGGGATGCCGGGGATCGAACCTGGGCGGCACAGGCCGGCCGCGTGCAAGGCAAACACCCTACCCGCTGGGCTATCGCTCCGGCCCCTATTCTAATTAATCATATTTTTGAAGCTGAGTGCCAGCTATTGCTTTCAGAGTAGCATCACCTTAATTCCCTAACCTAAGGAGCTACCAACTTTCTTCTCAACAGTTTTTCTCTTTGGATTTCATGTTAAGTAATACATGACTTATTAAAATATTATAAAAACTTTTAGGAGAAAAGTATATATTTTGAACAGATTTAAATCTCTAGGGTAAGAGTTATAAATATGTCAGTAATCAACTCTAAGCTCAAGGCCAAGACAGTAATTACAAACCTTGGAGGTTTAGGTTGCAGAACTCTTGAAATGTTTAAGTATTCCATTATTAATGTGAATGAGAATGGTTCTGAAAACTAACTCAGCTCCACATATCTCATTAATTATTTTTAATCCAATAATTATGCAATTTTATATTTAGCTAAATGAAATAAACATATCCTTACCTTGAAGCACGTGGAATGGCAGCAAATTTGTAATTCATCTAAAATCATTTTAGTTTCTGTACCCAAGGGTTTTCGGCAGTAAGTGCACATATCTTTTCAATAACAGACCTAAAGAAAGGTGAGCAATTAAAAATAACTTTTCATCATGTAAATAACAAATGTATTTCCCATAAAATCATGTAAAAATAATATATTTTGATTTTACACTAGGAAACTACATAAAAATCAAGCAAAGCTTGGGTTAACTTATCCCAGTGGCACAACTGATTCTTTTCAGTTATCGCAAAATGATAACAAATAACTAACATGAAGGAACATCTCAAATTATTAATTCATTAGCAATCAAATGTGTCTAAGTAAGGCAAAGATGTTTACGGTTTTCCTAGTTAAACTAGGTCATATGTACTCCTTGAAGTTAGAAGAATATTTTATTATTAATTTTCATATATATTTATTATAAAAAATTGATGCAGTATAGTAAAAGAAATTTTTACTCTCAAAACATTCAATAGGACAGAAACAGAAATCTGTTCAAGAGTGTGCTAGGAAATTTGTAAAAGTAGGCAGGATGTCTCCTAGACTCCAGTTTAGAAACCAAAAGAGTTCCCCTATGACACATCTCTTGGTGTCACTGAAAAAAAACCAAACCAGTATGCCACCTTTCGTGGCCAGCTTTATATTGATGGGGTAAAATCAGTTTTATTATTTTTGAAAAATAATATTAAATAGCAAACTAACTGTAGATAGGACCAGCAAATTCCAAAATACATTGGGCCGCATATTTAGAAAAGTCAGTGTGTGCGTGATTCCTACTTTTGTATTACTTAGGATTGTCTTAAATTGCACTTACAGTTTACTAAGTCAGTGTAGAAAACAATGGAGTAGTGAAATCCAAATAGCAGATACTTCCATAGACTAATTTGCTTCAAATGTTAAGTGTATTTTCCCAGGTAACTTACTTAGGCAATGTTTTATTCTTCATAACGTCTTGAGAATCAGATCTTATTACTTTTATCGATAATTTAGGTAGAGGAAACTGATACAAGTATGTCATTTGCTACCGTCATGCAGACATCAGGTACCAGAGGCAGGAGATCAGAGAAGGCAGCATAGTTCAGAGTTCCTGTGCTAACTCTGCTGTGTGTGAAGTCTAGGTGAAATACAATAGTCATGCTAGGAGGCACAATCCTGCTGTGAAGCCCAGAGGTATCACAGAGGAGGGAAAATATAAGGGAGCATGAGGTAACAGAGGAAGAGACTAGGAAAGAGGAAGTCTGCCTGGTTGTACAGTTAAAGCATTTCTAGCAAACTCGGCTACTCTATGTATAAGGATATTTTCCTCCTTCAACGAACACTATAGCTATAAAGTTACATCACTTGATCACTTGAATCCCGACATATTCCCTGAAAATATCCGTCTCTGGTTTAGTTATATAAATGCACATGCACTTACATACACATATACCTATATGTTCAAATACTAAATTTTCCATATGAAGTCTTTCAATATTAGAAAACATACCATCTTCCATTCCAGAAGCACTGAGAGATGATGTGAGGCCCAACTAAGAATGGGAATCCTCCCATGAAAACATTACTTTCTATTTCAGGAGCCAGGTGTCGACTCGTAATCACAGCATGGTATTAAATATATGGAAACAATTAGGCAGATGAAGATGGGAACATTCCACCAACAGAAAATAAGAAACTGAAGGTGAGCTTAATGAGTGGAGAGGAGCATGAGGGAGGGATTGAAAGCATAATGAAGAGAAGGCACCAAGGAGCTATACAATGAGGGTATCCTGAGTGACTGAAAGAAAGTCAGTAATCGACAGGAAAAGGTTCTCCTTCAGTTTTATTCTGTATAGTGGGAAGTTACTTTCAATGGGATTGATATGCTTAGAGAAGAATAATGGCATAACTGAAGCCCTTTCAAGTGTTCAGGAACAAATACACAGCACTGAGTTACTATGGCTCATTTTGCAGGGGCCAGAGAGCTAGTATGGAGGGTAAGGGGCTTGCTTTACATGAAACTCAAGTGGGTTTGATTCCTAATACCCAGTATGGGCCTGTGAGCCCCATCAAGAGTGATCCCTGAGTGCAGAGTCAGGAGAAAACACTGAACACCACTGGGTATGGCCACACAACCAAGATAAATAAAAACAAATGAAATTTTAATAAAGCATGGCTCATTTTTCCAGCAACTGGGAGTATTTATTCCCACACATAAAATACATACACATTTAAACTCTTCTAAATCAATGTTACATCAATTAAAAAGTAAGTTTAAAGAAAGAGCAGTGTCACTGCAAATTTCATACAATATTTAACAGAAATGTTAACTGGCTGAGAGTAGACTTTTCACTGACCACTTTAAGAACAGCAGCCTTCTCCAGTTCATCTTAGGAATAATATGGTTCTTTTCCCATACTTTAGTGATAAAATGTGAGCCTGTGAAATCTTATCAGCGATGTTAATAAATATAAGTGATCCTTTCAAAGCTTTATCTGTTTAGGTTTGGGGGTTGTTAATGAGCTGGACATGTATGTCTAATGCTTATATAGATAATTTCACTCCTAAAGAGGTGTGATTTAGAAACAAGATACTCTGAAGAGGAGTGATCATCTAAAACCCTAAAAAGGGGGCCAGAGTGTAGCAGATAAGGAGCTTGCTTTGTATGTTGCTGGCTCAGCTTGAAAATCAGCATCAGATATATAATCCCCTGAGCACAGCCAGGACTGATTCCTGAGTCCAGAGCCAGGAGTAAGCCCTGACACTTCCTGCTATGACACCAACTCATAAACAAGACAAAAAAGATGCTATAAAAATTATAGACATGGAGTATAAAAATTGGTGCCTATTTCATAGATGTTTCCATTAGCAAATACAGGTTCATTTTTCCAGAAAAACATTTATTGAGTACCCGTTAGGCTCAAAACTGTTAACATTTGTGGCAAACTGCATAAAAAAGAAATGACTTCACTCTCAGGTCATTATATTTCAAACCCTGCATAGAAAAATGCCACCACAGTATATCAGTATTTTTTAAAGCTGTGTCTAGCAGTTGGGTTGAAATGCTGATTATTTATTTTCATATGTTCCTTTGGAGATTTGCAGGCAACTCTATCCTAAGTGTCACTGAATATTAAATGGTAAGGATGCATCACCAACAGTCAGATCCTGGCGTCCATTTACCACCACTAAATTGATTCTCATCATAACTCCCCTTCTGGGAACCAAGAAAGGGCCCAGAGTGGCTCATAGTGGCAAAGTCGCACAGCTGTTTGTAAAGTGAGCTGACTTTTGGAAAACTGCAGTGAGGGACAGCTGAGGTCACAGTCTAGTGATACAATAAAGTCCAGACTCTAATAATGTGGTAATACCAGTACTCCTGGGAGTCACCAAGAACAGAGGGGCTGGCTTGGAAGCAGCTGTTAGGCAGGGAAGTTCTATTAGACTAAAGTGCACCAAAATCAAAGAGCAGCAAGATCCAGGAAGCCAAGACACGAATTCCTAGAAGCAGAGGAGGAGATGTTGGTTCCACTGATACAAATACAAGCCCTCCCCATCAGGAGAGTTGTCTCTGTACAGGGATAACAAAGATATGCTTTAGTCTCTGTGTGTCTATGCGCTTTTGTGTATGAAAACAGGGCACATACTTACCTATCTGAGGTTGAATAAACAGTTTGAATGTATTTTCCAGATATATTTTCCTGATATCCAACCTTTGGTGATTTACTAGGAACAAACACATATGACATGAGAGTAGTTGTCTATATCTCTGGCATTAATATTTCTACCTCTATGCAGGTGAGGAAACACATTTATGCAGAGTTATTATTTGAGATATTGTAAGCACCCCATCTTTTTTTAAACTAATTATCAATGCACAAGTCACTTCCAAGTTTGCATAAATTGACATTTTTACTAAAGTAAATAGAGAAGGCTCAAAGCATACAAGCACAATTATAAGCAGGAAGAAATAACTATATTTCATGGAATTTAGACTTGCATCTACTTCCTGTGTTTGCTAAAAGAAAATCAGTAGTCTATGTAGACTAAAAGAAAGGAAGTCTATGTAGATAAAGGACGTGCACGCAGAAGTCAGTATAATTCACACATACACCTTTCACATAGAGAAGCATATTTTTTAGAGAAAAATACAAAACTTTTGATTTTTAACTTTAAGGTATCTAAAAACTAAAAATTTATATAATAAAAGTTTTTCTTTATTAACAAACACATAACTTAAAAATGTTCTCTGTTCTTCCATTTCTGAGGTTGCCTCAGCTTGTAAACATCACTTTTTCCTGGAGACAAACGAATCCGTATTTCACTAACCAGCTGGCTGCTCCTAATTGCTTCCCAAGTACTTAAACTACCTCTGAGTGTATTAGGACTGGAAGCAATATGTCCCCTATTATTTCATACAGCAAGTGGTCAATATAGTCCTCACTTTGGGTAGTTAATGAGCAATTGGTCTCCCTCCAAACTGCTTCTCTGCTGCCAGAAATAGTATCTACTTTGTGGAACATAGAACCCACAATGTTAATTAAGAGTTTGCATATATTTATGCATTACCCTATTTTAATGATGAGGAAACTGAGACTGGAAGAGGTTATGTATTGTTGAGAAAGCTACAGGGTCGGGCAAGGATTCAATCTCAGATCTAATGCTTGGGGTCTCTGTATACTATACTATGAGGATAGAATGGAAGAAGAATGGGATTAAGCATAAAGGTAAAATTGAGGTTACATTTCACAAGATAACTTGTGTATGGACTTTGAGAAACTTTCACAAAATATTCACTTTCTGACAAGTACTGAATTTTCTATTATATTCATATACAATTTATCTTAGTCAATAACTTTTTGATTTAAAACTACTTGATGTTGAAAACATTATATTATATATATATTACATATATAATATACTCTAGGCAAGCACTGAATTTTCTATTATATTCATATATAATTTAGTTTAGTCAATAACTTTTTGATTTAATAACTATGTGTTGAAAACATTACATATATATTACATATAGAAAATATGTTATATATTACTATATGTATACTAAATATACCATAAACAGTCTTCTATTTGAAAAAACAAGCATACTCTAGAATAACAACATCTCTTCTTAAACACAATTTAAAGTTTTAAATATAAATATAGCAAAGACTCAAACATGCTGGAGAACTGCCATCCAGCGGCTGCGAGTACATCAACTAGTGGAACCAATCATGTTCTAGAATATATTGCAATCACAATGTGTAAGAAGAGAGAGAGAGAGAGAGAGAGAGAGAGAGAGAGAGAGAGAAAGAGAGAGAAAGGAGATAAAAAAACAACCTGTCATGGAGGCATGCTGGGGAAGGGGAGGAAGGTGGGGACATTGGTGATGGGAGATGGGCAGGGGTGGAGGGATGGGTGCTGAAACACTGTAGAACCAAAACTCAAACATGAACATCTTGTAATTGTATATCCAACGGTGGTATAATAAATTTTTTTTAAAAAATTAAACAGGCCAGAGCAAAAAAAAAAATATATATAGCGAAATAAACACCCAGTACCTATTTTCCACATATGTCCGTGTGTACACAACAGTGTCCTTTACTCCTGCGGGCATGGTTTCAGCATAAGAACTGCAAAACAAACCATTGTATTTCATGCTTCTTCAAGGTTTTCTTTTGGCTCTTTGTTTTTGTTGGGGATGGCAACCTGGAAGTGTTCAGGTGCAACTCCAAGGTTGGTGCTAGGTAGTGGCCCTGAGGTCACGTCCAGGGAACCATTAAGTGCCAGGGATTGAATTCAGGCTTCTCACTGATAGAGCAAGTACTCCATCCCTTTGACCCATTTCCATGGTTCACTGTGTTTCAAGATTATTTACAAGGATAATCAGAATAACTAGACTATTACCAATATGATGCAAAAATAATGAATGCTCACACATTCATTCCAAATTACATATAACCTTTGAAATACAAATGGTAAAGCAAAATTCTTTATGGCTCCCACTTTGTTTTTTAACTTATACTTTAAACATTTTTATTAAAGAGTCATGATTTACAAAGCTACTGAGCATTGCATTTTAGGTATATAATAATTCATTACCAATCCCTCCACCAGAGTTTCCAGATTTCCTCCCACTCCACCCCGTCTGTCAATTTGACAAAGCATATCACAGAATTCCAGTGTATGCTGCCTGGAGCTCATGTTTTCAGTTGTGTTGAGTCTGTGCTTTGGATATAAGTCTATACCGCTCACTCACATCACTGGTATAACTGAAGCCCTGATACCTGTCAACCCATTTCTTCTTGTTTTCTTCTTCCCACCTTGATTTCTTTTCTTCTCTGTTTCATCTCTGAACAATGGAGTCCAGGATTATCTGAGCATCCTCCTTTTACTACATTTCCCCATCCAGTAGTCTATGGTCCTCAAATATTTTTTGTGTTGTGGCCACATCTAGTGGTACTCAGAGCTTACTCCTAGCTCTGTGTTCAAGAATCACTCCTGGAGGTGCTCAGGAGACCATACATGGTGATGGGGATTGAACAGGTATAAGCCACATGCAAGGTAGCCACCTTAGCTTGTATATTATTTCTCCAGCCCTTAATATCCATGCTCTGTCAATTTTCAGAATACTATTTTGAAAATCAGTTACTCAGGAAATCTGCTGCAAAGCATGAAGAGGAATTTGAATGTATCTACCATGGTTACGGGCTCATTTCCTGATGCCCCAGTTTTTAAAAAAAGGCATTTCCCACACACCTTAAATTAAAAGTGGACCTCAATTACCGTGGTAGTACCTGACTTACTGAAACCTTTAAATCTACCTACAGAATGTGAACACCCATATGGAAATCGTGTTGTTAAAAAAAAACGTTATTTTCTGTGAAAAAATTAAAGTTTACAATTTCCTCTCCAGATGGTACAACCTACCCACAGCCAAGTGACTAACTTTATACTTTTCTGTAGGATTGTTTATGTACAGACACTGATAAAATGAATTACCACTGCATTTAAAATGAAGAGTCAGAGGGTATATGGGGTGTGTGTGTGTGTGTGTGTATGTGTGTGTGTGTGGTTTTTATTTTTTTGGGATGGAAGACTAGTTCTGTCATTTGTTTCATAAATGACCATAATACCTGAGATTCTTCCCAGTTTCATAAGAATTAGCAGCAGTTCTTGTGGTCTGGTTATCCAGCGCATGAGAGGATCCCTTGGTATGGCCTTCTAGCCTAAGAACACAAACATAATATTTGCTATTTAAATTAGAACTTGTTAGACATTTTGCTTTATTAAAATTCTGCTCAGACCAACAGCAACGTAATGGGAGAAATGATATATACAATTGATTTGGGAGTGCGGGTGTGAGGGAGCTGGAGTTGGGGGAGGGAGATGGGAAACAATGGTGATGGATGTGCTGTTGGAATTATGTCCATGAGAAACCATTATTAAAAGCACTTGGGGTTGGAGTGACAGTCCAGTGGGGAGGGCATTTGCCTTGCATGTGGCCGACTCATGTTCCATCGCCGGCATACCATATGGTCCCCCAAGCACGGCCAGGAGTATTCCTGAGTGCAGAGCCAGGAGTAACTCTTGAGCATGACTGGGTGTGACCCAAAAACCAAAAAAAAAAAAAAAAACCATAAAAGGATTTAAGCCAAAAAATTAAAATAAAAGCAAAAAATATTTCTATTCAGGGGCTGAAATAATAGTACTGTGGATAGGGTGCTTGCCTTGTACACAACCAACTCAAGTAGCATTCCTGACACCCAATAGAGTCCCCTGAGAACCATCAGAAGTGAGGAGAGAGCCATGAATACAATTCTATGCTGGGCATAGTACTGGAGGCCCCTGAGCAGCTCCTAGGGCAGCCCCAGAGGCACAGCCCAGATCGGCAGGGATGGTCCAGGGAATCAATTACTGGCTCTGAAGAGCAGGAGAAGCACGCACCACGTGCTTTGACCCTTGTACCCAACCACTGTCCTACTAACCAGAAATCTGATAGGGACCCCGGGCCTCCTAAGCACCTCATGGGAGAACCAAAACCCAAAATAATAAAACATAACAAATACAATTATGGTCAATGAACGCTTTTTGTGTACAATGGCTCTATATTTGCCTGGTTTCTACATAGTAAACAGATATAACACACATGCTATTTTACTTCCTCCACAGAAAAAAACTCCCTTATTCATAAGTAATTGACTGGCAAGTGTCACATTATCTAACACAAAAATAGAAGTCCTTTTCATGAAGGGAGGATCATCTGAAATTAATTCCAATATTCTCAGCAGCAGGGTCATTAAAAAAAAGATTCTCATGGTCAATGTACCTAAGAGTTTACCAGTTTAATAAAAAGTATCCAGAAGTTAATTAAAGAAATTATAATCCTCATTTTATTTTTATATTTATTTACTTATTGTTTTTTGAGTCAACTCAGTGATGCTCAGGGCTTACTACTGGCTCTACACTCAGGAATGACTCCTTACAGTGCTTAGGGGACCATATGGGAATGCCAGGGATCAACCCAAACCCAAGTTGGTCACATGCAAGGCAAATGGCTTAGCCCCTGTACTATCTCTCTGGCCCCTCATATCTATCTATCTATCTATCTATCTATCTATCTATCTATCTATCTATCTATCTATCTATCTATTTATCTATCTAGTATTTACTTATTCATTCACTCATTTATTTGTCTAGCTACTTATTTATGTATTTATGTATTTATTGGATTACACCTAGCAATACTCAAGGGTTACTTCTGGTCTGTACTCAAGAATTACTTCTGTGGCTAAAAAACATATGAAAAAATGCTCATCATCACTAATTATCAGAGAGATGCAAATCAAAACAACAATGAGATAGCATTTTACACCACAGAGACTGGCACATATTCAAAAGAGCAAGAACAACAAGTGCTGGCGTGGATGTGGGGAAAAGGGGACACTCATCCATTGTTGGTGGGAATGCCGGCTGGTACAGCCTTTCTGGAAAACAATATGGACTTTCCTCCAAAGACTAGAAATTGAACTCCCATTTGACCCAGCCATACCACTCCTGGGAATCTACTCTGGGAAGTCAAAAACACGCAGCGGAAACACCATCCCTACTTTTATGTTCATAGCAGCATTATTCACAATAGCCAGAATCTGGAAACAACCAGAGTGCCCTAGAATCGATGACTGGATAAAGAAGCTTTGGTACATATACACAATGGAATACTATGCAGCTGTTAGGAAAAATGAAGTTATAAGATTTGCCTATAAATGGATGGACATGGAGAAGATTATGTTGAGTGAAATTAGTCAGAAGGAGAGAGACAGATACAGAATGACTGCATTTATTTGCATGACATAAATATATATGCCCTTGGGCTCTACTAGCATGAGACAGGACATATGGAGATATTACTGGTGCCCGCTCTAGCAAATGGATGATCAACGGGAGGATAGTGATAGTGATAGACATATTATGATACCAATATCCAAGGTCAAGTGATACATGGATCAGGAGGTCTTGTCAAAGGTGGAAATTATCACAAACGTGGGAAGTCATGTTGACTTCCACCAGAGTTCTGACCTCCGTCGCTATTCTAGAATCAGGGACGCTGTCTCATTTGCCAAGGCATAGAAAATCAGATGGGCTGGACATGTAATGCGATTTGGAGACAACCGCTAGACTAGAGACGTTACCGACTGGATCCCACGGGATGTCAAAAGATCACGTGGCCGCCCACCTACAAGATGGTCAGACTTCCTTGTCAATACCCTGAAGGAACGGTTTGAGCTCTTCATATTCCTGAATCAACCAGATGCCATTGGGCTACATTGGCACGTGATAGGGTCCAATGGAAATGTTACTGGCGCCCGCTCGAGCAAATCAATGAATAACAGGATTCAAGTGGTCAAGTGATCAAGTGATTAAGTGAAGTGGGAGTCAGAGGCTAGGTAAGACAGAAAATGGAACAGTGTGCTAACAATTGTCGAGGGTACTAATACCAACCTAGAACTGAGCATTAAGTAGAGGCAAAAAGATACACATGACAACCCTTTAATGTATGTTCTGTAATCCATAGTCTGGAAGGGAACTAAAAGAGAAAGAGAGAGAAAGGGAAAGAAATAAAGTACCTGCCATGGAGGCGGGCTGGGGAGGGGGAGGGAACCGGGGATGTTGGTGGTGGGAGATGGGCACTGGTGGCGGGATGGGTGCTGGAACACTGTATGACCAAAACCCAAATATGAACTTTTTAATTGTATATCTTTGTAATTGTTTATCTCACAGTGGTATAATAAAATACTTTAAAAAAATACATGAGGAACTGCCCGGGAACCAGTATGCAGAGCTGCGCAAGCGGCTGGGGAGACTGGAGCCAGGCTCGCGCCGAGCCCAGCTGATGATGGGATCCCGAGGAGGGCAGATGGGTTTTGGGTGTTGGCCCATCGCCTCTGGGGGGTCCCGGAAGCAGCCAGATGAAACTCGCCCATCACACTAGCCACCATCTTCGCTGTCCAGACGCTGAGAAACTGACCCACGAACAGATCAACTGAGCAAGACCAGTTCGAGCCCAGGTAGGCGGCTCCCAGAAGCGGGAATCACTGGGAATTCGCCAGATGGAGTCAGGGTTAAGCCACCCCCCCCTCCTCCATTTTGCCGAGCCTGGTGGACCCGCCCAGGAACTGCCCGGGAACCAGTATGCAGAGCTGCGCAAGCGGCTGGGGAGACTGGAGCCGGCTCGCGCCGAGCCCAGCTGACGATGGGATCCCGAGGAGGGCAGATGGGTTTTGGGTGTTGGCCCATCGCCTCTGGAGGGTCCCGGAAGCAGCCAGGATGAAACTCGCCCATCACACTAGCCACCATCTTCGCTGTCCGGACGCTGAGAAACTGACCCACGACCAGATCAACTGAGCAAGACCAGTTCGAGCCCAGATCCCCGCCGCCGGCCGCAGTCCACTAAAAATAGTGAAACAGTAATGTCATTTAATGCACTGTATTCCACGAAGAGCAGGAAAGTTTGTCGGGAAGGAGATATAGAGACGAAGGAAATGACATACAGAATCTGCCGGGTGGTTGGGGTGGAGGGGGAGGGAGGTGGGGACATTGGTGATGGTAGATGGGTTTGGGTGGAGGGATGGGTGTTGGAACACTGTGGATCCAAAACTCTACATGAGCATCTTTCAATTGTATGTCTAAAATGGTGTAATGATATTTGGGGGGGAAAATAATAAAATTAAAAAAAAAAAATACATGATTTTTATCAGAATATTTAGTTGCATCTTAGAAAGATTAAAAATTGGAAACTCCTATTTTAAAGTTCCCCCACCCCCCACTCCAATACACAAGAGGAGGAATAGCAAAACATAAACATATATTTTACATTCCTATCTAATTTAAGCAGTTTATAACAATGGAATAGAGATTCTATCTAACCTTCCTTGTGAAAGAAACAAGGCTTTGAAGCCATTATTTCAAGCCATTACTCTCTGGTGCTAGGGATTTTAAAATAAGGTCTTGTCTTGTGGCTATGATGAATTTGTGCATTCTTTTAGCACTGAGTATCCAAGGAAGAGATCCCCAGAGTGCTTTCTGCACTGCTGAAAATGTCCCAAGTAACAGTAGGTAAAACTAAATCTTCCCAGTTCAAGTACAGAACTTTGAATTTCTATAATGCCTTTTACAATAAAGCAATGGAACAACAGGCCCATAATCAAAATTTCTTAACAGAATCTGAAGTTTGTTTAGTTTTTTCTATGTCAGCTATTAAGTACCCATACCTTGTTTTTGTTTTTATATACCATTTATTCTTTTTTTTTTTTTTTTTTTTTTTTTTTTGAGTCACACCCGGCGATGCTCAGGGATTAATTCTGGCTCTTTGCTCAGGAATTACTCCTCGCGGTGCTCTGGGGACCATATGGGATGCCGGGGATCAAACCTGGGTTGGCCGCATGCAAGACAACACCCTCCCCACTGTACTATCGCTCTGGCCCCAATTTATTCTTTAAATTCCATAATACAATTCAATTCTTCAGCAAGTTTGCTAAGGTGGCATCATTTATATAAGTTCATGTGACATTCAGAAGACAAAAAGGAAATTATAATAAACCTTACCTTCCAGCCTTATTTTTAGACACATTGGAATTCACTTCAGTTATATTTTTTGGGGTCCTGGTCTCTATAAAAATATATATAATAAAGAATATATAAATGTAATAGATAGAGAAATGTACATGCTAATTTGGCCATAATATCATTTAATAAAAGTAAACATTAAACATTTAAAATCATAATCTCATGCATAGTTCCTGTGGTCTACAAGGATATAAGACCAGTAAAATCTGACATTAAGTGACTGTGAGAGAAACAAAGAACTAATATTCTGGAAGACTTGAAAATTCAAATCAGAAAAGAAACAAATAATCTATATTCCAATTCAGCAGAAATTGTAATGAGAACTGTTCATTTCACAAAGTTCTGACTGCACTCTCACATGGATAATCTCATTTGGACCTTAAGCAAGCCTGCAGGTCAGACTCTTGAGTTCAAGAAGGCTGAGTGAGTTTTCAAGGTCAATTACTAATTTGTCTAAGAGTACCATTTTGAGGCCGCCACCTGCCCACCAGAAACCAATTCCTAAGTATTTAATTAGAGATTTCCTTCTGGCTTTCTGGATCACTGAGATATGAAAAGTCAACTAGAACAATTATAATACTAAAGACAAATGAGCTGATGAGACCCTTAAATCTAGAACAGTTTAGTGATGATTTTTATGATGCACAATGTCCTCATACATGATCTGCATTAAAATATGTTACTTATATTATTGGCATCATACCAATATAAAAAATGTTGTTGATTTTTGTCGTGAATTTGAAAAATCTTTGCAAGAACCCTGTTGGTTAGGAACATAGAACAATGTGGCCATCTCTTTCCTTGCTTTGAGTTTGTTGATCAACAGTTCCAAATTTCCTTTTTTAAATTAGTATAATAATATCTAATCTCATAAGGTTATGAATGCAAGAATGAATGAATTGATACAAATAAAATTCCTGGGCACAGTAGCTACAGTTATGGATGAACTAAATAATAATTACTGATTGAAGTACAATGACACAGGAGTAAGCACTATTGTTTCCAAAATTCTGGGAGAGTACAGCCAGACAAGAGACAGACCAGACCCACAGCTCCGCTGCTCAACACACGTGGAGCAGCCCATGGAGTTTTGGAGGGCAGTAAATGACTCAGTCCCTGGTCATGTCCAACATAGCTCCTACGGTTAGCCGATGCCCGGGGGCTGGCTGCACTGGCCAGACTTGGAGTGGGGATTTGGGGTGCTCTCCCCATTCCTCCATCTCCATGTCACGGGCTCACAGCCTTCACAACCAGCAAAGCCGGACAAGAGACAGACCAACCCACAATTGTGTCGGTGCACGGAAGGGCAAGCCACAAAGTGTAAGAGAAGAGAGATAGAAACACAGAGACAGAGACAGAGAGAGAGAGAAAGAAAGAAAGAAAATGTGCCTGTTATAGGGGCAGGCTGGGGTTAGGTGGAAGGGAGTGTGGGGACATTGGTGGTGGGAATGGGGCACTGGTGGAGGGCTGGGTGCTGGAACACTGTGTGACAGAGATCCAATTATGAACATCTTTGTAATTGTATATCTCACGGTGGTATAATAAAAATTTAAAAAAGAACATAGCCCTTCATATCTCTTGACTATTTGATATAGTGAGGAATTCAAACACTATATTGAATAATAGTGGAAAGAATGAAAAGCCTTGTCTTGCACCTGATCTTAGTGGAAAGGCTTCAGTTTTCAGTTATTGAGTATGATGTCATCTGTGGCCTCATGGTAAATGTTTTAAGTGTATTAAAGAAGATTCCTCTATTCACATTCTAGAGCTTTTATTATGAATGCATGTTGGATCTTTTCAATTGCTTTCTCTACATCTATTGATATGTACACAATGCTATTTGCTTTTCCTTGTATTGTTGCATTTTTATTATTGACTGGCATATATTAAATCATCTTTGCATCACTGGGATAAATAAAAAAAATTAATTCTAGGAATTACCTTTACACTTGTGTTTCTGCGGTAACTTTTTTTTGTATTTTTGAAACTCACTCTAGTTTATCAAGGACATCCTTAATTATTTTTACATGAAGCTATTATATATTGAATAGTAAAATTCAAAAATTAATATTAATAAGAATGAAAATGCTGTAAGCATTTTCATGTTTATAAGTAAGAAGAGTCATTGTTCTTTTTATAATCATCCAAACTATCAATAATTGGAAAATCAGAAAATTAAGCAGCTTCCATGGTTATACTTAAACCTCACATTTAAAACCCGAACTGAATATATTTGAAAATATAGAAATTGGTTAATTAATTTTAATGTGAATTCAGGAAACGAAATCAATTAATAAACAAAAAGTACAGGATAGAAAATAGCTCAAAGGTATCAAAATCATTGATTATGCTGTTGGAATGAGGTAAAGTTGAAAACTGACTTTTATAACATAACAGCTAGAGTTGGGTTATGAAAACTCCCAGACTGCTTCCTTTATTTTAGAAAAGGTAACAGAGATTTGTTTTGAAGGACCATTTATCCGCTAATGGTCCTTCACTAGTTACTAAAAGCACATCTGATCTTAGAGGCCACTATATTATGTAAAGACCCTAGACATTAAATGAATTTCATCTTCATCCTCATTTGATTTCATCATTTTAGATTAAAAATATTTATTAAACATTTGGGAATAATAGATTAAGTTTAAGTATATAATATAACTGTATTCGAAAATCCATCTTCCTTGGAATGTCAAACTAATGACATAATAACAAGTGATGAGACGCCACCAGAAAGCTTAGACTGATTAGACTTTGGACCAGGAAGTGATTCTTCCCCAGCACTAACCTTGCATGAATGAAGGGCCATTTACTAAGGAAGTCAGTGGCTCAATGTCTAAGAGATGGGAGAGAGAGAGAGAGTGAGAGAGAGAAAGAGAGAGAAAAAGAGAAAGAGAAAGAAAGAGAAAGAGAGAAAGAGAGAGAGAAAAGAAGCAAAGTGCCTGCTATAGAGGCAGGCTGGGTGAGGGGGAGGGAATCTGGGGACATTAGTGTGGGAAATGTGCACTGGTGGAGGGACAGGTGCCGGAATATTGTGTGACTGAACAGCTTTGTAAATGTCTATCTCACAGTGTTATAATAAAGATAATTTAAAAAAAAGGAAATCAGTGGCTTTCTTTAAGCCTTGAAAGTAGTATCACATTTTCAAGACTTTTATTATTTTCTCCAGAGACACTAATGAAATGAAACATTTTTTCCTTCCTTCTCTAGAGGATATCTATTACTTCAATACTACTCTAAGAAAAGATACTATAAGGGTTCCAAAGACATTGCCCTTGAATTTGCAAGCCACGAGTTCCACCCACAACTAGGCCAATTGCTCACCAAGACCTTATAGGACAATAAACAGAGTAGAGCATTTTACTTCCACTTGTCAATCACTGAAGACCTGCCTTAATTTAATCTCTGAACCGGGCACATTTCTTGTCTCTCTTTTCCTCCACCCTCTTCTCTCCCCTGCCCTCCTTTCTCCTCTCCCTCCTCCTATCTTTTCTTCCACTCACTCCCTCCCTTTCCTCCTTCCCCTTGCTTTCTTTCCTGACTTTAGGATGTTGTATTCCTTACCCTCTCTCAAATCCCACCATGACAAACACCAAATGTATATGTGAAATCCTAATGGCGTATGTCAGAAATGTGACTCTCTTCAGAAGCATATTTTTTATAATGATAATCAAGTTTAAATGAAATCATTAGGGTGGATCCTAATCTGATATGACTGTAGTCCTTATGAGAAGAAGACATTTGGATCCAGTTAAACAAATAGAAAGTATATAAAGACACAGGGTGAGGGCTGTCTTTAACAAAGCAAGAGGGTCCTATCACAGAATCTTCCCTCTTTTCTTTCAAATGGAACCAACCGTACTGACATCTTCATCTTGGACTTCTAGCTTCCAGACCTCCAACCCAGTGAGGAGCTACACTCCTATGTTAAGACACTTCATCCTAGTTACAGTGGCTCTTTCAACCAGTGCACATCTATTCAGCCCTCACTACTTAGTTTCTCAGTCTGTTGCTCACAGTTCACTTCCTGTCACACTTTCTAGAAACTCCTGGCAGCTGTGCACGCTGCACGTTTGCTCCCATAGCCAGCTTTCTGTCTCCCCCTCCACCCCACACTGTCCCAGGACTTTGGATCTTAGCTTGTAAGAGACAGTAGGACAGGGTTTGCACCTGAGGAAGAAAGCCAGAATCTTATAAATCCAACTCTAGGCAGATAAGACAAAATTAAAACCAAAGTCTGCCTGCAAAGATGCACACTTCCCACATGCTATAATTACAAATCTGTGAATTCATATTATTGTGGCTTCACAGAATTTTTCTTGTTTTTATCACAAGGTGTCACATATCAAGTTTGATCATAGATGATAAGGTTTTGATGTAAATAATCTACATGAATATTTCACACAAATAAAAAGTTACATATTATGAAAAGCAAAGAGTCAATTCTGTTGGTGAATTCTGTCCCCTGATGGACATCACGAGGAAGAGCTAAAGCTCCAGTACAAGTTTATATTGCTCAGAAACTTCCCGACTTGGAGATTTCAAAAATAAACTTTAATTATTTAATTAAGGCCACAGCTATTCCATTGTGTCTGTTACACTGTGAAAGAAGATGAGGAACTGTGAGTCAAAGTGTGAAAAGCAGATTTTTATAGAAGCCCAGTCAAATGTGACAGGGTCAGGAAAAGGCAGCTGCCTTGGAAGGAAGGTCTTTTGTATCATTTTGTGTCTTTATGGGTTCCAAAAAAAATGGCCAATTCTGTGCATACAGTGAAAAAATGCAAGAAGAGATTTTGATTATTGCAACTAAAAGTGTTCCAAATGCAATTTTGCAATATTTAGAAAAATAAATAATCTATGTTATTACAATGTACTTTACACTTCTCTTTTATTAAGGAATATAATATCCCCTATTACTGAGAAGGTTAAGGAAAAAATAGAGATTCTGTAGACTAGGGTATTATAATGTCTCTTCTACAAATTTTTTTAGGATTAGCTATGCATGAAGGAAATCATTTCTCTCTCCACACTGTTCTTCCCCTTATAAAGGTGTGGGAGGTATATATTAAAAGCTACAATATGTTTTTCTCTTGACAGCTACTTCAATTGCTTCTGTAGAAGATCTCACACTTTGTAAAATTAAGTCCTTCCATCAAAATTTTACTATGGTACTTTTATACAAGAGCCAAATTTTAGTCATTAAAGTTCAAAAGGAATATTTATCCTTCTGTAAAGGAGTGTGGAATATATAATGAAATGAGAGATATAATTCTTTAACTCTTATTGATAAGCCAAATAGGCTCAATTTACATATTTTGTAATTTGTTGCAGTGAGGGAGTCTTAACGGATTTGTGTTAAATAAATTAACAGAGCCACAGAGACCAATTTAGGTCTTTTAAATATAAGATGTGGTCAAGAAATTGAGTAACTCTACTCATCATGATTCACTTGACTCTGTCATAAGCAAATAATATTAATTGACTCAAGCAAGAGACATGTCAGAAGGTATTTATTCCTTGAGTGTGGTGGCGTACAAGGAAACTCAGTCAGAACTGGAAAGCAATAGACTAAGTGGATGATCATAAGGTCTTAATTAATTTGACATTAACCTTTAATCTATAGAATATTGATAAGAACTTAACAACTGTCAGACATTGTGTTATATATACTATAAATAAAAAGGTGGCCAAGTCAGAAATATCCCTTCCCCATAGAAACCAGGGCTGAGGAGAAGGCTCAGATAGCAAAGGCATGTGCTTTGTATGCAGTAGCCCAGAATTCATCGCTAGCACCACAAATTCCCCCAGTACTTCTAGGAATAACTCTTATTCCTAGAATAAGAGTATTCCAATGCCAGTTTTGGAATACCCATGAGTACCATCAGGAATGTCTGCAAAAGAAACCAAAATCAGAGACAGGCAATAAGTAATAATTTTCTCTGCAACACAAATGCTCTGGTGCTCTGGGATAGGAAGGAGAGAGCAAGTGAACAGAAAAGGACGGAATGAAGGCATAGTGTGCATACGACTCTTCCCAGAGATGGAGGCAGCTAGGATGGAACTGAAAGTATAAGAAATTACTGGTGCAATTGCAATGGAGGTGGAGTAAGGAGTGTACAGGTAAAGGGCACTGACGTGGACTTTGGAGCTTTATAGTGGATAGGAAGCCTATGGAGGCCAGGTCATCGATCACTTTGGAAAACACTTAAGGGAGGAGAGTTGTGCTCCTTATTGTCCAATGGGAATGGGAAATCACTGGAGAATTTCACCAAAGGAATGACATGATAATATTTGTGTTTTGATCAAACATGATCCAACACAAACAGAAAAGTCACTGTAGTGTGCAAATAGGAGGGCAAAGGTAAGAATGGCAGCAGCGGGACCAGTGGGAAAGCGAACTGGAGCCTCTGTAGCAGTTGCAGGGCCTAGTTACTAACACAACAGAAGCATTCAAGTGACCTACTGAGATTAGGGAATGAACCAATGAAAAGCGTCGGGATTTCTGACTCCTCACACCAACTTTCTGTTTTAAGCAGAAATAAGAGAAGTATGTACTAAGGTGGGAAGAAAGTAGGAAATCTTATTGCTATACAAATAACTGGAAAGTCAGTGTCTTAGACTACAGGAAGCTTTTTAAACGATTGGAAGGGTAGTACAACAAATAGCTCAGAATACTTTTTCCAGCTTCAGATGAACGATGCCTTGTCTAAGGGTAGAGACACAGTGTTATACTTTCAAATCTTCGCTAGGGAGCAACACTTCAGAGCTACAAAAAGGCAATCTCTCTTCTAATGCTGTTTGTCAAAACATGAAATTCACTGCTCGAATTCTTGCAGTATCTCCCTGAATGGACAAAAATCCATATTGTTTTTATTGAAGCTGGTGTGTTCCTAGAAAGATGCAATGTTACATTCTGATCAATGAATGAAGGCACTTTCACTCCTCTCTAAACTAAATGTGCAGCTGCCAGACATGTCAGCAAAATCTCTCTCTCTCCCTCTCTCACTCACTCACACATACACTCACACACACACACACACATACACACTCCTCTGTTTCACTGATGTGGCACTATTAAATAATCAATGCTTCTGTCATGCTGAATTGGCTGTGAACGTGCCTTATGGCTGTTAATCCTCTTGGGAGGCACATAAAATCACCCATTAAAATAAGGGGCAGTAGAGATACTTTATAGTTACAGGCAGTAGGACCAACTGCAGGAAGTCACTGTTTTCTTACAGGCACCAGAGTCTTTCCTGTTTGTGGTGTAAATGCTCGAGATGAGAGCCTTCTACTGAGCCTATACCACCTACACGGCAGAGCCTGGCAAGCTACCCGTGTTTTATTTACTTGTTATGCCAAAAACTAGTAACAATTATGGACCTCAGTTCCATGACCTGAAGTTTGGGGACTTCCTGTCCCTGGAGTAAGCAGATGCCCTTGTGTTTCACTTGCTTGTGACAGGACAAATGGAGAGGTTACTAGTGCCCACTCGAGCAAATGGATGAACAATGGGAAGACAGTGATACAGTGATGCTTGCATATCCTGTCTGATTCATAGCAAATCCACTGTAACTACGGAAATAATAGTCAGCCATTGTTAGATTATATTTGTGGACCAAGATGCCCCATCTGAAAGAAATATGATGGGCTATAGCTTTTAATTTCCTTTTTTTATGGTAATCCAATCTACAAACTGGATTACATACTGGATTACCAGCATTTAGATAGCTTTTGATGTTTATGGAGAGTTTATTAGCAATTGATGGAAAACAGTAAAACTGGTCCTTCATATTTGTGGTCCACATCTACAGATAAGAAATACAGAGTATCATAAAGTTAGGCCTATGATGGCTGTGAGCATGTACAGACCGTAGGATCAGAAGGATCTGAGTTTAGACACAGAATTTGTTTTCTGTTTTTAAGCTATTTCATGCTTTTCTTGAGTTATTTCTCTTCACCATATAGGACATATGATTATATTTCTGATGGTATGGTTGTATGGACTAAATATGTAGAGAGCTGGTGAGATAGTAAAGGAGTTAAGATACTTGGCTAGAGGGGAAAACATGATCAGGAGGTCTTGTGAATAGGCGGAATCGACCGCAAGTGTGTGGGAGTCAGAGGTTAGGTAAGACAGAGAAGGGAATAATGTGCTAATAATCGTTGGAAATGATAATACCAGCCTAGAACTGAGCATTGAATGTAGGCAAAGGGATATAAATGATAACTTCTAAATGTATTCATTGCAAGCCACGATGTGTAAGAGAAGGAAGAGAGAGAGAGAGAGAGAGAGAGAGAGAGAGAGAGAAGAAGAAGCAAAGTGCCTGCCATAGAGGTAGGCTGGAGGAGGGGAGGGAATTGAGGACATTGGTGGTGGGAAATGGGCATTGGATGGGTGCTGGAAGACTGTATGACTAAAACCTAAACATGAACATCTTTGTAAAAACAAACAAACAAACGAATAAATAAAACGTGCAAAAGGAAAATAAAAGGCACTTGGCTACTATGTAGCAGACCCCAGTTGGATCCCTGGCAATAGATATTATCCCCTAAGGACCACCAGCAGTGATCCTTGAATCTATACTGAGTCAGCCATGAATCGCTGAGCACAAAATATTAAGCATCACTGGTTGTGACCCTCAAACTTAAAATATATAGAGATCTAATATATATTTCCCAAAGTTAGTGTACCACCCTTTTTGGGGCATCAAACAATCTGAAGAGGTGAAAGAGGCCTATGTGAATTGGGGGCCACTTTCTGTTTTGCTTTTATTTTTAGATATTTTTAACTGAGGTACCATGATTTACAAAATTTTTTATAATCAAGTTTCAGGTACACAATTTCCCAATGCCAAGCCCAACACTTGTATCTAGGACCAGTAATGGCTGGGTTCAGGAACCATGTGGGTTGCTAGGGACTGAACCCCGGTAGGCTGCGTGAAAGGTAAGTGCCCTAACTGCTGTACTATCTAAATGCCCTAACTGCTGTACTATCGCTGCCTCCCGCTTTCTATTTGCTTAAAAGAGCAAACAAATTCCTAGGAGGGTGCTGAGTGATGTGTGTGTGTGTGTGTGTGTGTGTTTGTGTATACACGCATGCACGCATGTGTGAAAAGGAGAAGCAGGCACATTAAGTACCTGCTCTGAATAGATACTCAGGGAATGCTACGCTCTATGTAGCAACAAGTTTTTTAGGGTCCTAAAAGCTAAAATTCCTAACAGTATAAAAGTATAAATTCCTAAAAGCTTAAATACATGTCCAAATAGTAGTGCAAAGTTTCTTACTGCTTAGAATTTTGGAGCGCTGAACGGTTCCCCTTAGCAAGAATGTCTGAATCCGCACTGTTACAAAGAGAAAACAGAAAAATTCTGCTTAGTGCAGGCTTTTCTTTTGTGTTATGTCAATAGAGCCATGTTAAAAAATCCACTCCCCACTAGCAAGAGACAGTTGAAAACTAAATGACTGATTTTATTTGATTACCTCTGATTGTTTCTGATGACTTCAGGATTTACCTTGATGAGGTTATTGAGATCCTGGTTCCTTTAAACAGAAAAAGAGATAAAACAATATTTTAACTTTTAAGATCATTTGGTGATATCACTACGATTATAAATTTACTTGATAATTAAGCAGAAACATTTCCTGACCAAAACGCACAAATCAATACAGCTCTAATACCTTTGGTTGTTGGTAAGAGTTTCACTTTGATGAGTTTATCAAGATCTTGATTTAAGTGGAAAAACGAAAGCAGCTTGTATTAGCGATAATATATGTTTAAGTTGATTGAAATTAAGAACTGATGAGGTATTTTATGTTATTTTATTTAGGATGTATTTATTGAGGATTGTTTAGGCATTGGTTAGGCACCTATTTTAAGAACTTTCCTGAAATAAGTTTTCAAAAAAATTTCTGTGGATAAATTGTGATGATTCAGAAGAAAAATTACTCTTACTTTACATACTTCATTACCTGTGTCTATCTTCAAAAGCATATTGGCTAAGTGAGAATTAAAACTTTCGTGACTGCCAATTAATTATCTCTATTTGCAAAAAAAAAATGTTTTTATTTCTTGACCATTGATCCATAATACCGTTGCTCTGGGAAGTATAGTTCTCAGAAAACAAAAGTTTTACCCTGGAATATTTTACATTATGAAGACAAAATTTGATTCTGATGTCCTTGTCATTTTTAAAATCAAATGATCAAATTAGATACTATTTAAAATCACACTCACTATAGAGTTGGTCAAGAAGGCTTCAGCAATTATTAAAACGGTGACTTCTTTCTGCTATGATTTTTAAAATGGAATTAGGGTAGAGATATAGTAGAGGCAAGACACTTGCCTTGCATGTAGTCAACCTGGGTTCGATCCCCCTGAGTACCACAGGCGTGACCCCTGGAACACAGCCAGGAGTAGGCGCTGAGTACTGCTGGGGTTGGCCCCAGTTTATCCCACCACCACCACCACCAAATTGGAATTAAACTCAGTCATTCCTGGTTCCTGATGTAACCTGATATAATCTGAAAACTGCTTTGTACTTAAGTGCTAACAGTTTCTTAAGTTACAGAGCAGTGTTTCCTTCCGAATGATTTGCTGTCATTCTTGGACTCATCTTGTTTTAAGGGTTAGAAAATAGTTGTCCTTCCTGTTTCTGTAAACTTCTTCTTCTTTTTTTTTTTTTTGCTTTTTGGGTCACACCCGCGATGCTCAGGGGTTACTTCTGGCTCTGCACTCAGGAATCACTCCTGGCGGTGCTCGGGGACCATATGGGATGCCGGGATCGAACCCAGGCCAGCACAGGCCGGCCGCGTGCAAGGCAAACGCCCCACCCTCTGGGCTATTGCTCCGGCCCCTTCTTCTTAACATTTATTTTGTGAAACATAATCAGAAAGATCTGAGACAATGACATTCTTCTCCATTCTGCCTTCCACGTTTTCATACTGCATGCTTCCCAGCTCAAGCTTCACTAAGTGAGGTCTTCCTTACTGCGCTTCCAGATCCATGATAGATAAAATTCCACTGCACTAAATTACCACCAATAATATTTTAAATCAAAGGTAATAATTGGTGTCTCAAATACTACTGAAGAGATAGTCAACGTAGGAAAATTATCTAAAATATAATTTCATTGTATACATTGATTGGAAAACCTGTTAAATATCTAAATGGGGATGTGGCTCACTAGTAAAGCACTTGTATGCATGAACCCTGGGTGTCGAGAACAGAGAGATAGTACCGTGAGTAAGGTATTATCATTGATAATAATAGATAAAAGTAAGGTACCTTACCATGGGTAAGGTATTGGCCTTGTATTCATCCAATCAGGGTTTGAGCTCTGGACCTGTATATGGTCCACTGAGGCCCAATAAAAGTGATCCCTGAGCAGAGAACTAGGAGTAAGCCCTGAGCTCTAGGAGGCGTGGCTCAAAAATCAAGAGAGAGGGAGAGAGAGAGAGAGAGAGAGAGAGAGAGAGAGAGAGAGAGAGAGAGAGGCAGACAGAGGGAGCAGACAGAGACAGATACCGAGAGACAGAGAGAGAGAGATAGAGACAGAAAGACAGATAGTCAGACAGACAGGGATGTGACTCCCGGCACTACCAAAGATTTAAAAGGCAAGGAAATAGCTCAAAAGGGTGGAATACATGTCATATGTGCTCGAGCCCCAAGCCTCCTCCCTGGCACCACAAGGCCTCCTGAGCACTTCTGATTCTATCTGGTGGCTCCCAGCCAGGTAGATCACTGCCTTTCACTACCAGTGAATAGATTAACTGCCAGGAAAAGTGTCTCCCTGGGAGTGGTCCCACAGCTTCTGGGGAAGATGTCAAAAAACAATCTTTAAAGTGATATCTCATTTCAATATATAAAATCAACAGAATACTTTTAGTGTAATTACTCTTCAGATATTAGTTATTAGTTATTCAGTTATTAGTTCAGATATTTAGTTATTAGTTCAGATATTAGCCTGGCAAGCTACCCGTGTTATATTTGATATGCCAAATACCAGTAACAATTATAGACCTCATTCCCATGATCTGATGGAATGGTTTGAGGCTCTTTATGTTCCTGGAGTGAGCAGATGCTCTTAGGCTCTACTTGCATGAGACAGGACATATGGAGATGTTACTGGTGCCCACTCAAGCAAATCGATGATGAACAGGAAGACAGTGATACAGTGAAACAGTGAATATTCAGATACTAAGAGTGTGCTAATAGAAGCTGCACAGAAGATGTAAACGTCGAGAACTTCCATTTTTACTGTCCAGTGACTCATCCAAAAAACCGAGAAAACTAATACTCAAGTTACTGCTTCATAAGCCCACTAAGAAACTCATTTTATATATAATAAGGCTATGTGATATATCAGAAAGTTAATGACAACTACCAGATGATTTTACACATATGTAGAACATAAATAACCCAAGCAAGTAATGTAGCAAAACATAGTAAAAATAACCCTTATCCCCTGTGAAAAATAGGGTAGTAACAGAGGGAAGGTAGAGAGAGTTGAGGGGTTAGTTTGACAGTGTGATTGCATTAGAACTGAAGTGGGTTTGCAGAGGAGTATCCACACACGAAGGAGTAGAATTATAATCCTTACGTCAGACATAAATCAAGGATAAATCTGTTTTTCTCTCTTTCTTCCTTCCTTCCTTATTTCCTTCCTTCCTTCCTTCTTCTTTCTTTCTTGCTTGCTCCCTCCCTCCCTCCCTCCCTCCCTCTTTCTTTCTTTCTTTCTTTCTTTCTTTCTTTCTTTCTTTCTTTCTTTCTTTCTTTCTTTCTTTCTTTCTCTTTCTTTCTTTCTTTCTTTCTTTCTTTCTTTCTTTCTTTCTTTCTTTCTTTCTTTCTTTCTTTCTTTTTCTTTCTTTCTTTCTTTCTTTCTTCCTATCTTTCTTGCTTGCTTGCTTTCTTTTCTTTCTTTTTCTTTCTTTCTTTCTTTCTTTCTTTCTTTCTTTCTTTCTTTCTTTCTTTCTTTCTTTCTTTCTTTCTTTCTTTCTTTCTTTCTTTCTTTCTTTCTTTCTTTCTTTCTTTCTTTCTTTCTTTCTTTCTTTCTTTCTTCCTTCCTTCCTTCCTTCCTTCCTTCCTTCCTTCCTTCCTTCCTTCCTTCCTTCCTTCCTTCCTTGCTTGCTTGCTTGCTTGCTTGCTTGCTTGCTTGCTTGCTTGCTTTCTTTCTTTCTCTCTCTTTCTCTCTTTTTTTTTTGGGTCACACCCGGCAATGCTCAGGGGTTACTCCTGGCTCTGCACTCAGGATTTACTCCTGGCAGTGCTCAGGGACCATATGGGATGTTAGAGATTGAACCAAGGTTGCCGCAGGCAAGGCAAAATGCCCTACCCAGGGAGGGAATTGGGGACATTGGTGGTGGGAAATGGGCACTTGTGGAGGGTGGGGTGCTGGAACACTATGTGACTGAAACCTTTAAACATGAACAATGTTGTAACTGTATATCTCACGGTGGTATAATAAAATATTTAATAAAAATAGTAAAAAAAAAGCAAAAAATACGCCCTACACACTGTGCTATTACTGTGGCCCCTGGTAAATCAATTTTCAAAGTTACAGGTTACATCACATTCTAATAATCTCACTTCAGACATGCAGACACACACTTCGTAAGATTATGTTTTATGAAATAAAACCCTACTTAAAAAACTCTCATCTATCTATCTATCTATCTATCTATCTATCTATCTATCTATCTATCTATCTATCTATCTATCTATCTATCTATCTCTATCTCTCTCTCTCTCTGTCTGTCTGTCTGTCTGTCTGTCTGTCTGTCTGTCTGTCTGTGTCTGTCTGTCTGTCTGTCTGTCTGTCTGTCTGTTTATGCTTCTGGGGCCACAGCCCACGATGCTCAGGCACTCCTGAGCATTTGTAGTGCAGATACTAGCTCTGCACTCAGGAATTACTCTTGGCAGTGCTCGGGAGACCATACGAAATGATGAGACTCTCAAACCTGGGTCAGCCGTGTGCAACACAAATGCCATACTTGCTTCTGCTGACTACTAGTAATATAAATAATAAAAGCTTTTAATGGGCTATGATTCACAGTTTTACATAATTTAGGAAACATACGTATGTTATATTCTACCGCTATTCCTAAAAAGATCACACTGTGTATTAATAAAATAAGGATCTCAGTAACAATTTTGAATTATCTTGATTGTTAGCATATGATTTATCTCAAAGAATTGTGAGTAACAAATGCATAAACATTTTTCCAGGCCTCAAAATACATAAAAATAGAAGTTACATATCTAAACTGTATTTAGAAATCTATAATAATTTTTCCTAATCAAGTTACTGCTTTTATTTTATTTATTTTTTAATCAATAATGTAAGGGACAAATTAGAATTTGTCAGAAGTGGAGCAAAGTAGGCAGAGCTCAGGAGCTACTGTAGTTTAAAGATCTTGATTTGGACTGCTGATTAGAATCAGTCTCAGGGGTTGCCCCAACAGTGCTCAGGGAACTAAGGACTGAACCCAGGGCTCTCACAAGAAAATTTTGCACTTCGTCCACTGAGTTACCTCTTCACTCCCCTACAATAAAATTTTTTTTATATATTTTTACTTCTTCTTTTTTTTTTTTTTTTTTGCCTTTTTTGGGTCACACCCGGCAATGCTCAGGGGGCTACTCCTGGCTCTGCACTCAGGAATTACTCTGGCAGTGTTCTGGGGACCATATGGAATGCCGGGATCGAACCCAGGCCGGCACAGGCCGGCCACGTGCAAGGGCAAACCCCTACCCGCTGGGCTATCGCTCCGGCCCCTGTTTTTACTTCTTAGTACTTAAAAAGCTATCTGGCATTTTCATGTCATTTGTACATTCATACTTTGTCATCTATGAAGTCATCTTTCCAGTGAGTTGGTGAGAATGAGGAAAAAATGTCTCCTGCTTGCTTCGTGGCAAAGCCACGAAATCCTAGAATTAGGAGGGTCTTGATTTTCTGAATAATTTGGTTATAATTCATGTTTAAGAACAACGTCATTTCTTGTAGTTTAAAGACCATGATTTGGACTGCTGATTAGATAAATTCACAAGACTATGAGCAACCTCAGTATTCTCATCTGTAAAATGAGCAGATTGAATTGGATCATCTCTATGGCTTTCCCAAGTCTAATACTGCCTATTCCTAAGAAAAGTTAATGTAAATTTATAGCCTGTCACACTTATTAAATTAGCTATTCAGTGTCTCTTTTTTAAAAATGCAACTTGCTAAGAAGACATTCTATATTCAGGAAGCAGTACACAAGTGCTCCAAAATGTAATATATTAAATTGACAACCTACTATTGTCTTGGAGTAACATCTCTATGCTCTTGGTACATAATTAGCTTTAATCTATGATAATTGCCTGCTGTTAATAAGATTGAATATGTCTACTGAATTCTCTTTTTGGCGTCCATGACCTATAATTATACCTAATGTGCAACTAATGATACCTAGTTGCAAGCTTCCAACACAGTAGGTGCTCAGTAATTATTCACTGCCGAATAGATCACAGAACTACTATTAGTATTCCACTAGATTTCTTTGTGACCCTGGCTAAATCATGTAACCTTTCTGAGTCAATAAGTTGACAGAAATGGTGCTTTTCAAAACTGTTCAAACTAATTGGGAAAGAGTTCTATGAGATTCTTTTCATATATAAAAGTTTGTGATTTCTATCCATAAAAGGAAATCACAAAACACTTTTAGACACATTTCTTAAGTGGTTTTTTTTTGTGTGTGTGTGTGTATGATTGTAATGATACAGGAATATTTACATAAGCAGAGTAGGAGAAAGACTACTCCAAGAAACAATATTAGGCCCATTACATTTTGGGAAACAACAGTCATCTAAGAAACAATGCATCTCATAAAACTACTACTAAAACACTCTTCTAAAAAGTGTATTAAATAATAGTTCTGATGATGAATACAAATAATTGCTTAGGTCTTTTTATTTCCTAATTAACTATCATTAACGAATTCGATATGCCAAATACAGTAACAATAATGGACCTCATTCCCAACAAATGGAGATGTTACTGGCGCCCGCTCGAGCATTAACACTACAAATAAAAAATATAAATAATTTACAGATGAGTTATCTTTCTACCCCCTTTCCTGCAATTTCTTAACTTGAGATTGAAAGGGAATCTATAACTATATATTTTTCCGCATCCTCTCTTTCTTGTTACATAAAATATTGTGACACAATTGACCACTGAATGACTATAAGTCATTTATATTCAGAGTGTGCCTAATTAAAGAGAAACAAAACAAATAAATAATATCAGTCTCTTACCGAGTTGTGCTTTTGACAGCTTTCGGATTTACTTTAATTAGTGCATCAAGTCCTTGTTCATAGCTAAAAAAAAACATAAAATGAAAGGTCAAATTATGTTCAAATCAGGAAAGTTTATGACTGTCATATCTCCTTGTGTGTCTTGTGGATGATTCAATGGATTCTAGAGAACTTTGAGACATAGCCTGCAGTTTCTTTAATTTTTTTTCTCAACTTGTGTTTCTTTATAGAGCTCATATTTTCTTAATTTCCCAACTTCTCCGAAAGATAACCACACACTCAATATCAATGTCATATAAATTATTCTCATCAAGTCAAAAAATATTATAATTTTCTCAGGACTCGTTTGAAATTTCATCAGTGGCTTTTGAAAGAGAATAAAACCACTGTTGTTTGGTTTATTAAGTTTTATGAATTTATAATCTATTACTATAAATTTATAGGAATAATCAAATTATATCATTGTGTCAAAATTTCTCATGTAGAAATTTTATAGAATTAACTTCAATATTACAAATGTAAACAATATAGTAAAATTATAATACACTTATAAATTGACAATCTATTCAGCATTTTGCATATGAATAAATGAATTTATTCTCATTTTAAAATACCCTTTCAAATTATCGCTACACAAAGAATCCTACTTTTGTGATAAATTGGACAGCTTATCATGAGCCTCTGATAATCTTAATAAGCTTACCCCTTATTTGCTGAGGGGACTGCTTTGATGAGATTGTCCAGGCCTTGGTTCCTAAGGGTGATAAATTTCAGTAGTGGGTAAAATCAATTAATATTAAAATCATTTGTTCATTTTTCTTTTCTTTTCTTTTCATTTTTCTTTTCGGGTCACATGTGAAGATGCTCAGGTCTTACTCCTGGCTCTGTAGGAGCCAAGAAACATTCATGGCAGTGCTCAGGGGACCATATGAGATGCTGGGAATGGAACCTAGGTCAGTTGCGTGCAAGGCAAGCTCCCTACCCTCTTTGTACTGTGTCTCTGGCCCTGTCATATTTCAACCTTAACACTCGAACACATTATTCTTGCTAATATTTAAACCTTAATTATTATTATAAAGAGAAACAAGTCAAGGTTAGGAATGTAGATCAGCACTAGAACACTGACACTACTCCCGGCACCTCAAAAAATAAGGGGGAAAAGGGAAAGAAAAGTTAATTACTCATAATGACGACCTTCGTTTTGCATACCCTTTCTTAAAAATGAAAGTAGAAAAGTTTTTATTAAAAATAATTTAAAATATTTAAAAATTTTCAAAAACACAAATTTAGGAAATAGGTGAAACATGAATATCAGTATTGAGGCTCCCCAAGGTATTAGTCAATTTCACATTCGAGTCATTCTTTCTGCACTGCTAAGTCAGAACAAGCAAAGCTTCAGACTATGTTATCTCATTTTGTTATAAACAGTCAACTAGTCAGTCATAGCTCAAAGATTATTTTATTATCACACAGAGCCTGAAATTAATACTATTAACACCAAAGTCCTATACAATAAATTTAATTTAACATACCCTTATTACTGGGCAATATGCCCATATATTTCAAAAAGAAATAAAAAATAAGAGTGTTATACCACTTATAATTAATCTATAGGATTACCCATAATTTTACTGTACATGTCTTTTTGTGTGCATTATTATATTCTGTCAAGATTATATGAAATTGTCATTTTGTGGGTCAAAATAGTTGAGTGTAGATAATTTTGTAGGTTCAACACCATGGATAATTGCTTTGATATTTTCTATAAATTAACCATTAAATGCTATGAGGACTCATAAAGGGAAAAAAGTAACAGTATAATGCAACAGCAAACAGGAAAAGCAGACAAGAAAGGAAATAAATGGAGAAGGGAGAACATTTCTTCAATGAAGAACTTCTCTTGACTGGTTAGCTTTAGGGAATTACTTGGGGAAAATGTTTCATATGATGGGGATTCCATTTTTTAAAAAAAATTCCAAACCTGAACTCAAATCCCATATGTACAAGAGAGTATTCCTGTCTTTTAAGTAATTCACTCTTCACTGAAGCTCAGGACCCTAAGCAGAGACAGGAACTTCAAGTTTCTTAGAAAGAGCTTTTCATTCTGGGTTCTACCACTGGCTGTATCAATGACGGAACAATGAATTCTGTCACATTTGGTACGTTAAATAGGAAGAAGGGAGAGAGAGGGGGAGAGAGAGAGAGAGGGAGAGAGCAGTTCAATAAACCTCACCCTTGCTTAGTTTTCTTTACTTCAGGAGTCACTTTGATGAGGCTGTCAAGATTTTGACCCCTTTAGAATATGGAAGAAAGGGTCCAATCAGCGATCAATTTATCTTATGTGACTACACATATTAAACATTTGCATTATAAGAACATTTTATTTTATTTACTATAAATAAATATATTGCATTATTTTAGTAAAAAAGTATTTATTATAACATCAGCTTTAGGAGTTAAAGTTTCTCAGCATTGACACATATGTGAGGTACATATATAACTAACTGATGAATATATAACCAAGTGTAGATTCATTGAAATAGTAGCCAGTAAATGGTTTCAAAAATTCATAATGTGGTGTTCTACGTGATTTACATAACTAGCATGAGCTAGTCTTCACATTAATCCTATGACATAAAAGCATTTCCTGATTTCTCAAATCAAATACTCAGAAACTGGAATATTCATTTATTAACATGAATATCAGTCATAGGGCTAGAATTTTTTTCTTTTTTTTGTGCTACAATTTCTTTATTTCTTTTTACATTTATTTATTTATTGACAATTACAAAAATGTTCATGTTTGGGTTTCAAGCCATACAGTGTTCCAGCACGATCCCTCCACCAGTGCCCACCTCCCACCACCAATATCCCCGATACCCTCCCCCTCCTCCTAGCCTGTCTATGTGGCAGGTTCTCCATCTCTTTTCTCTCTTTCTCTCTCTCTCTTTTTCTCTGTCTCTCTCTCTTCCCTCTCTTACATGTTGTGGATTGTAATAGACTTTCAACAATTATTGGTCCACTGTTCCTTTCTCTGTCTTACCTAACCTCTGCTTCCACACATTTGTGGTAGTTTCCCCCTTTGGCAAGACCTCCTGATCCACATGTCGCCTGACCTTGGATATTGGTATCATAATATGTATCTATATGTATATATATATTTATGTCATGCAAATAAATGCAGTCATTCTATATCAGTCTCTCTCCTTCTGGCTAATTTCACTCAACATGATCCTCTCCATGTCCATCCATTTATAGGCAAATTTCATAACTTCATTTTTCCTAACAGCTGCATAGTATTCCATTGTGTACATGTACCAAAGTTTCTTTATCCAGTCATCAATTTTCGGGCACTCTGGTTGTTTCCAGATTCTGGCTATTGTGAATAATGCTGCTATGAATATAAAAATAGGGATGTTGTTTCTGCTGCGTGTTTTTGGCTTCCCAGGGTATATTCCCAGGAGTGGTATGGCTGGGTCAAATGGAAGTTCAATTTCTAGTCTTTGGAGGAAAGTCCATATTGTTTTCCAAAAAAGGCTGTAATGGTCGACATTCCCACCAACAATGGATGAGTGTCCCCTTTTCCCGCATCCACATAGGGCTAGAATTTAAAGCCCAATATCCTGACCCCAGACTCCCTAACTTATTGCAACTTACAGACTCAATCAGTGCTAGAAATCGTGAGGAGAACCTGGCTTGATTTCCTCATTTTGACAATGAGAAAATAGTCCAGACAGGAATCGACAACCCCATTTCAAAGCTAACGAGGCAGGGAGCCAGGCCTAGACTACTACCTATAGTTCTTGTTCATTCATTCTTTTCCTGTGTTATACCTTGGCTTAAGAAAAATAAACATAAACAACAAATAAAATGGTTGCATTTTTAATTTCCCCCCAAAAATAGTTGTGGACCTAAAGTTATCTCAATTATATTAGAAATAAGTAGGTCAATTTTTTTTTAACATTTTTAGATAGCTGATCTTGGAGGCTGGGTGATTTTTCTTGAATTATTGAATCCAGTGTTAGTCTGCAGAAATGATGGTTTAATAATTATGCTTTCAAAATTGGCCAGTGCTAAACTGAAAATGTATGAAATCTTACCCTTGTACACTTTTTTCTGTTCTTGGATTCACTTTGATGAGGCTATCACATTCCTTAAAACTTTAAACAGAAAAAAGAAAAGAGCAAAAAAAAAAAACAAAAAACCATAAGTAATGATGAAATTAAATAAAGTAAATAATTTCATTTGAAGAATACATGTATTAACCAAAAGGAATGGGAGAATATATGTACTCAAGGTGCATTGTGTTGTTTTTCTTTTTTTCATTCAATGCTACAATATGCTCTTAAATTGTAAAGAACTTTTTTTTTTTTAAAGTGGGGGCACGGAGGGAGAGAGATGTCCCAAGGAACAATGTACTAATAATCATTAGAAATGGTAATACCAGCCAAGAACTGAGCATTGAATGTAGGCAAAGGAATACACATGATAATCTTTAAATGTATGTATTGCAAGCCACAATATGTAAGCAAACGGGAGAGAGAGAGAGAGAGAGAGAGATGGATGGAGGAAGAGAGGGAGAGAGAGAAAGGGAGAGGGAGAGAGGGAGATAGAAGAGGCAAAGTGCCTGCCATAGAGGCAGGCTGGGGGGGGCTGGGAGGGCATCAGGGGATATTGGTGGTGGGAAATGTGTACCGGTGGAGAGATGGGTGCTGGAACACTGTATGACTGAAACCCAAATATGAACATCTTTGTAACTGTATATCTCATGGTAATATAATAAAAAATTAAAAAAATAAAACTGGCTCAAAGAAAGAAACAAATAATAGTAAAAATAATAACAATTATGCTACTACTACTAATAAAAATAAAAGTAATAAGAATTATACAAATAATAATAAAACTATAAAGAATAAAAAAGTGGGGTGCCACTCCAGCAGTGCTCCAGGGCTACCCCAGACTTGCTACTTGGGGATTACTCCCGGCGGTGCTGGGAGATCACACAGAGTTGATGATGAAACCAGGGGTCTCATATGCAAAGCATATGCCAACTCTTTGTATTATCAACCTGGTCATAAGAGTGCAATTTTGACTATGATCCAAATCTTTGATATGCTGACTCAGTTTCTTACTTACTCTTAAATCAACCCATAACATTAGATCAAGATTCAATTTTTAAAAATCAATGCAAAACTGAAATGATTTGCCAATAGTTCTTATCTGCTCTCATTGGATACTATTGCTATATCTAAAGTATATATGTATCTTAATAACCTCCATATGAAAAAAAATAATCTCCATATGAAGTTCCTTTTCGCTTTGAAGAAATTTTAGATGAAAAATCTAAAAAATTTCTAAAAAAAAGATCTAAAAACCTAAAGTAGCAATTTTCAAGATCTATTTTGAAGGACCTCCCTTTCCTCGCCTCTGCACAGATATTCTATGATGATGTCACTTCATCGTGAAATAGAACTAAAGAGACGTATTTTTTGCTTTTTGTGTTTTTGTTGAGGGGAGTCATCCCCAGAAGTGCTCAGGTCCTATCCTGGATTGGTGTTCAGTGGTCACTACTGGTGGTTCTGGGCATACCATTTTGTGCTGGGGATCAAAGCCCTAATTCATGAGCATAAAGCATGTACTCCAGCCCTCTGAGTTATCTCCCCAGTCATCGTTGTACAAACTTTGCACACAGCTGGTCAGCAGTAGATGTTGATGAGTGATTGTCAATAGACTTAGATCATTATTTTACACCTGGTAAGGTAGCTCAACATAATACCCATCATGATTTTCTTACTAAACTTTGCACTTTATTATCTATTCAGAAATGTATCATAGAACAGCTACATACAGAATCGTAATAACCCCAAACAATATGAAAAGAATGGAAAGAGGCTAAGAAGATGAGCAGGAGCAATAGCATAAGTCAAAGCGTTCATCTTGAGCAGAGCTGATCTCAATTTAATCCTAAACACCACTTACAGTCCCCAAGCACTGCTAGAAATGAGCCCTGAGCACTCAGCCAGGATTAAGCCCTGAATATTACTGGATGTGGACAAATGAATTAAGAGGAAAGGAAGAAATTTCTAGAAAAACTCAATGTATAAAAAAATGGCAAAACAGTTCTTGCTAGATCATATGAGGAGATTTCTGTTGTTTTTCTTTCTCTTTTAGGAGTTGGATGGGGTTAAAGCGTGAACCAGATGTTTGCACTGAGGCAGAATTATTTTATCTTAAAACAAAAAATTTTAAAGATATTTTATGTCTATAATTTCACTTGACTCTTAGAACAATCAAGCAACAATAGGCTGAAATTATGGTTCTGATTTTATAACCAAAGAAACCTCAGTTAAGGGTGTCTAAGAGATTTACTGAAAGGCATCAAGCTGGGAAGTAATAACTTGGACTTTCAGTTTTCAATCCAAATATTTGACAATTCGCTTCTCTGCTGAGTATCACCAATTGGTGGAGAAAAAGAAGGAAGGCAGATCAGACATAATCCTCACCCCGGGCTACTTCTCTTTTCTTCAAGGGTCACTTTGATGAGATTATCAAGACTCTGGCCCCTTTAATACATAGAAGAAATAATGAGGTTAATGACACACAGATAAGTGGGTAAAATTGTCGATTAAAACTCAAAAACAGTATAAACATCCACAGAGATTATTCAAAAAGATTAAAATTGTTAAAACCAACTTCACAGAAGTATACAGAGATACAGGGATCTTGAAAACCTACTGCAACTCAGGGAAATAATTCTTTAATCTTGGAACTATTAAGCCTTGCAAATACTACACTGTATCTTTATTTTGATTCATTTACTGTGATGTTCTTATGCCTCTGCTAGTGCACTAAACATTTTGTAATAGTCTCTCTCTTTCACTATATTTATCAATCCATCTATATATCTATGTATGTATCTATGTATCTATGTAAGTATCTATGTATGCATCTATGTAAGTATCTATGTATGTATCTATGTATGTATGTATGTATCTCTATCTATCCATCCATACATCCATCCACCACCCACCCACCCACCCACCCCCATCCATCCATCCATCCATCCATCCATCCATCCATCCATCCATCCATCCATCCATCCATCCATCCATCTATCCATCCATCCATCTATAGCTATACACACATATCCAGGTGTCAAAATTGTGAAATTTAGTTGTGTGAGCAATAACTACATTTTAATCTACTATAGGGATATTAACATCTATAATCGACTGCTTCTAATCTTAATGGAATTTAGCTTTTCATATGTATTTACATGTGTTTTATGCACATGCAGCACCAGCCAGCGTTCCTGTGCTATACGGAGGGAACGAGGGACAAAGGATTTCCACAGAGAAGTACATTTACACCATTTATCCATGCTTTAAAACTATATCACTGCTTATACAACATCAAAGGGACAGATACTTAAAACAACCAGATGCTGATGCAAATTTTCAGTTGGTTCAGATATCTGATAATGTGTATCCAGGCTAAAGGCAGAAATAAAATTTTGTACTTTTTTCATGCAAATAATGAAACAATCTAATAGGAACAACCATTTTGTCCCATATTGATCTTTCTTTAAAATTATGATTGTTTTTGCCTATACAACATAACCAAATCATGTGACATTTGAATGCTAGTAATCTGAGAAAAAATTTCTGACACCTCTTTCTATATTTGAGGACTAAAAAAAATCCCACAATTCACATAGTTACTCCTAATTTGCAATATTTGGGATGGGGGTGGAACTCACTTTAATTTTTATCAGAAACTTGTGACATATTGGCCAAAATTTAACTCAGTAGCTAAGTATTTTACCTATCTTTGGATATATTGTCAAGAGTTGATTTCTTTAAATATACTGAATATAACATATTAGTTTATCACAGTTCATAAAGTCTACAAAGAGTTGCTTAATATAAACTGTACAATGATAATTGAGATATAAATTTGTAAAGCCTTGTCTCAGAGTATATCTTCAGTATTCTGAATTTATTTTCAAGCTGCAATTGTTATGGGAAACCTCTGTGGACCTCAGGTGCTAGTATGGCAGTGAATACTGCAGACAGGCTTAGCCTTCGTGAAGCTTTCATTCTGATTTGGGGAGGCGGCAGCGGCGTACAATCAAAAGCATAAACGAATATTATAATGCCAGAAAAAAGTATGTTTCTAAGAAAAACTTAATGGTAATGGTACTTGTGGCTGGTAGCCTAATTTGGTGGCCCAAAATCACGGATTTCAGAAGGGACAATATGGGGGAAGAGAATTTCAAAATGGGAAAAGCACAAGTAGAAGCCAGAAGGCAGCATGAACCTGGATTAGAGAATAACAGGTGCATTTGGCTGGACGTTACTGAACAGGTGAAAGTCCACGGATAGGTATAATTTATCTGACATAAATTACAAAATTATTAGAAGTTTTTATCATGGTATGAAGCATAGTCTAATTTTACTTTAAAAAGATCTACAGAACTTTGATACATGGAGTAAATATGTGAAGCTAATGATAAATATGATCCATTAAAGTTTTTTCAGGAAGGGTGCACATACACCTCACATACATGCCACTACGCATATACCCAAACATGAACATTAATGTGTACGTGTACTAGTACACAGAAAACACAGACACTCTCATGCACACAAACATGTGTGCATATACACGCAGTCTCACTCATATATTTTCGTAGACATGCACATACCCAAATGCACTTACAGACAGGCACAAACTTTGCACTCTTACACATAAACATAAAATAAAATACTCACAAAAATTTTTGTGTGCATGTATAAACATGTGTTTATCATATAAATGTGACACACATGTATAAAGATGTGTGTACAGGTATCCTCCCATAGTCACATTCATATGATAAAACAGGCGGTGACCTGAAACACTCGAAAAAATTGGAACAGACTGTATGGATTTGATTTTAGGGGAGCCAAAGTTAGGTATCTGAAGAGTACCAAAATAATCAAGATAAAAAATATAATTCTCCTGACTGTGTCATTACTAATGATTATTTTTACCTATCATATGCCAGAAAAGATAGAGACTATCCTTTAGTAGACAGGAGCTTTGAACCAGGAGACTCTATCAAATTCTGATAGAGTCAGAATCTGAGCTTTTAAGTTCCCTGTTCACATCTGCTAAGGTTACCTCTCTGAACAACCAAGGGAGCCACAGAAATTAGTGCTTTCATCTCAACCTGTTGCTTCACTGACATAGTGTCCCTGACACGATAGGCTTTGGTGCCGAGGAGAGACCAGCCTGGCGTGCACAGCACCTTTAGCTCCCTGGCTCAAACTCTGGGGTGTTGATGGGGCCTGCAGGCATCACTGACACATTTTAGAGTCAACTGCTAATATCATGAACCAAATTAACCAAGTGGAAAGGAGTTCAAAGGAAGCCACATGGAATTATTTGCTATATTGTTTTCAGTGACATGCCAACCAGTTAAGTTTCAAATCTATTTCATCTGCTTTTTAAAAAAATAAAAGGCAAGAGAACATAAGCTCTCCAGATTTACTTGAAAATTCATGGGTAGGACAACTCTTTCATGAAGTACACTTTGCTGAGCTCTTCATTTAATACAGACCATATGTGCTAAATACAATTGCATTACACAAGTACACACAATTCACACATACACACACTATATCTCCACAGTATGCATTTACACCCCTACTCACACATTAACACACACGCTACATATATACATGAATTAACATATACACCTATCTTGGTGGTTAATATCACGGGTCAACTTGATTTTGGTCAGTGTGCCCAGATATTGGTCAAACCGTATTATGAGTGTTTCTGAGATAATGCTTTTTAGTGGCATTAATATTTAGACTAAGTAAGCTGATAGGTGTTTCTAACATGGGTGGCCCATGAAACCAGCTGATGGCCTGAATCGAGTAAAAAAGCTTCATCTAAGAGGAACTTTATCTGCCTGACTGCTTGGCATGCAACATCAATTTTCTGCCTTCAGACTGAAATTTACTTCATATACACATACAGACATCTGAAGAAATTAATCATATATCTCAATAATTTAATTTCTCAAAAATCTACCTAGTAGCAAACTTTACCCCAGAATATAACGTAAGGGATCACATCTGTGCATCATTTGTAGTATTGCTTATTATGATGTGTTGGGGAAAAATACGACTCAGTCTTGCTTTGACTTTTTAATTTATTTTCTGCATAAAAACACTAAGAAATACAAGGGTTTATAAAGGTCAAAATTTAAGAAAAGTTTTCAGTGTTTTACCTTTTGATATTTTTATTTGCTTCGGGATTCTCTTTAGTATGTCCACTGAGGCCTTGTTTGCTTTGAGTAAAGAAATGAGGTTTAGTAAATGCCATTAAAAATCAAGTAAACAATTAGAAAAAATAATCTATAAACATATAATTTCTATAAAATGAAATTTTAAAGCTTCAATTATAAATGCAATTTTTTCTTATATCTTGAGCTGAAGACCAGTAAGTTTCTTTAGTTGATAACAAGAAACATGGAATTTATTTTGCTCTATTCTTAAATTGGATAAGTATAAATGAAACTTGCTTAATACAATCAGCTTTCTCAGTCCTTGTTGTTCTCATACCACTTTCAGACTTCCAAATGGCAGTATTGATATAATCTAAATTAAATAATGTTTAATACTGAATCGACATAATATATATTCCTAATCAACAAATAAGATATGTGTGTACATTCTTCCGTTTTAAAATAAGTAAAAGTTAACCAGTAACAATTATAGACCTCATTCCCATGACCTGATGGAATGGTTTGAGGCTCTTTATGTTCCTGGAGCAAGCAGGTGCCCTTGAGCTCTACTTGCATGAGACAGGACATATAGAGATGTTATTGGTGCCCGCTCAAGCAAATCAATGATGAACGGTAAGACAGACAGCAGTTAAATGTAATAATTTAACAATATTACTAGAAACAATCATTTGAAGAACAATGCTTTCATGTAAACTCAACCATTTTCATACTCCAAGCTTTAAAAAAGTATGACTCAAGACAAGAAGAATCAGGGTGAGTAACAAAAAACAAAATTCCTTCTATGGTACAAAAATTAACTCATTTTTTTTTTTTGAGAGAGACAAGTGCTCCCCACTAAGGTACATTGAGTAATACCAAAACTCCATCATCAAAACCCAAAAGAGGCAGTAGAGGTTGACAAATGGTTCAGGATTACCACCACGTAACACAGCCCCAAAAGGAAGGAAGAACTGTAGTGAAATATTTTACGCTGCCAGGGGCTATTCCAGCAAGCCCATTCCCCTGGGCTGCCTTCTGAGACCACTGTTCGAAGCTGGTTTACAAGAGTTTTAATCAAGTCTCACTTGGTTATCTTTGTCATTTTGAGATTCACTTTGAAAATGTTGTCAAGAGTGTGCTTTCTTTAGACACAAATTCAATTCTGTAATTCGCTCTTTAAAAGTAAATCCACACTCCAAATAAGGGAGAAAAGCAAATAACATTGGAAGAATTGTTGAAAAATATGACATGTTATTAGGAACTAGGAAGGATGTTTCTATGTTCCACCATCCTGTCTACTTTCATGATAATAAAATGGTTATGAAATTAAATATCAAAATATTTTATTACATTGTCATCAAATTATTTTACCTTACAGCCATGAATAAAGTAATAATTATTATTTCTTATAAAAATCAGGTTTAAGTACATTGAAAGTCTTACCCAGTGATATTTTCACTTCTTTTGGAGTTCATTTTGACTTCATTATCAAGGTCTTCACCTCTTTTAGAAAAAAAGTTTAGATGAGTATTGTATTATTTTCATAGCACATTTCCTCCCTCTATGTTTGAGTGTGTGTATACACGTAAATATACTTATGCTATAGTACATTTTTGTTATAAAATTTTTCTATTAATATAATTAAACCAATCTCTAACAATTTATCAGGTCTGTGTACATGTAAATTCAGAGATAATGTAAATCTAATACTATAGATTTCCAAAGTGAAGACCAAGACAACAAGAATCAGAGACAGGTGAGAAAAGACAAATTTAGATTTAATCCCTGCAATCACAGAGATTAAACATTAATCTTGAAAGCAATAAGCAAGACTCAGAAATATCAACATATTTTAGGTATCACTTTCTTCTAGTTTTATCTGTTCTGGGGTTTACTTTGGTAATTGTTTCTAGATCTTGACTTCTTGGGGGACACATCAAAATGTTATGTCAATTTTTTCCTGAAATCTTTATAAACAAGAGACTTTTCCTGTGAAACTCATGTAATCATCTACAGATAATTTAATGTTTTCTTGTTCCATCTGTTCTCCACTTGAAAAATACCTGTAATGACTGGTTTGTTTTTTTTTTTTATTTTTTTTTTTTTTTTGCTTTTTTTTGGGTCACACCCTGCGATGCTCGAGGGTTACTCCTGGCTCTTTGCTCAGGAATTAGTCCTGCCGGTGCTCAGGGGACAATATGGGATGTCAGGGATCAAACCCGGGTAGGCAAACGCCCTCCCCGCTGTGCTATTACTCCAGCCCTTGTTTATGTTACATATAATAACACATTATTTATACATTCAATATTTGTAAAATTGTTATGGACATTTTTAACTTATGGTTTTGCTAAATATTCTATATCACAGAAGGCTGAGAAATCAGCTATCAAGATTGACTCAGAAAACCAGAATACATTCCTGTGCAAAAGATAGGCACTGATAAGTATCTCTTAAAAATAACCAAGATAAGAACTAGAGTGGTTATACAGTGGATAAGCTGCTTGTCCTGCACTCAACTCTCCTGGGCTCAATCAGCACTACATATGGCTCCCTGAAAACTTCCAGTAGTAATCCCTGAACACAGAGCCAGGAATGATCCCTGAGCACAGATTCAGGAGCAAGCCCTGAGCACAGCCAGATGTGGGCTAACTGTACTCACCTTCTGCAAAAACATAATCAAGACAATGAAAGTAATAAATAGTTTAGAAAGTAAAATTTATTAACAAATAAAATACAATGTAAACAGCTAAACTGTAGACAAAAAATACAGATCTCATAAATTCTTACCCTTTATTATTCTTGACCATTCTGGGATTTTCCTTCATGAAACTGCTGAGGGTTTGATTTCTTTCAATATGAAAAACAGTATCAAGGTATAAATGAATTTTCTAGCATGTCAGTCTAGAATTATAAATTAAACTCTTAAATGATATTAATTCAGTACTGATCATAAATCAACATTTTTAGGATACAAAATAAATAAAAACATAAATATTGACTTTTATGAAATATACAAATATATCTGAGCTATACTTATGAAAGTCTCCAACCAAGATCCCAACTAAAAAGTGCCTTCACACATTATAAAGTCGGCAATGGTTAAAGTTTATGCTCCCAGCACCAAATATCTTATAGTTAACAGATTCCTTTTAATATTGACTATAGTCTACTACTCTTAGTAGTAGCAATTTTTAATTATCAATCTGATTTCTTCATTTTTTAGCATGAAAGCGAGCTTGGCAATCATCTAAGTCATAATAGCCTTCTTCTGGAAAGAACAAGGTCTCTAGAGGCTTAGGGTCACCAGATTGGGGCTGGCGGCCATGCCAGCACAAAATTATGGTTTGGTATGCTATGCCCTAACCCTGTTTTCCCAGCCTGCTTGACACTGAGTTCTGAGCAGAAGGTTTCTTCCAGGAAATCACATTAGAGTCATTATACAAGCAATTTAGTAGGTAATGAAAGAGTTCTGTGAGAGTCCTAATCAAAGGTTACCCTTTGCCATCTTTGTCCATCCGGGCATTCAGAAAAATGAGACTTTCAAGACTTTTGGCTCTGCAAAACACAAAGACATTCACATAAAAGAAATCAAATAAAGTTGTGTGGTATCTTACATGTTGAATTAAAATTGTACGGTGTCTGGAAAGGTCATATATAATAAACATTCTTAATGAATTGCTCATTTACTCATAATGAATGGAAGAACAGAAATCCTTCTGAGTAGTTATGTCTGAACTAAACACATAATACTGAAATAGTTACCCCATCTGTTAGTATGTTTTTATGCCAAAGGACACAACTCCATTCTAGTTAGTCTCTAAAAATAAAACAGCAATGGAAGAGATCATATTTTCTGGTTATAGACAGTCATACTCACCTTTTCTCTGTCTGCTCTGTCTTTGGATTTGTTCTGAAGAGACCATCAAGACCTTGATTTCTTTAAAAATATCAAATAAAATATTATCAGCAATAGTAACAGACACTTATATCTAGAGAAACAGACAAATTTACATTTAAGAGAGAAGGGGCAGGGGATAGTATGGCATTTAAGGCAGGTAAGGCACGTTCCTAGGTGCAGCCTGGGTGTGACGGGCTTGCCCTCATGGTTGGTTACTGGTACTACAAGATCCTAGTTGCAGTCATTCTCCAGCCCTTTGAGCTGATGCCCTGGGTAGGGCATGGGTAGGCACTGCTGTGCATGCAGCTGACCAAGGTTTTAATCCCCAGCATCCCATACCAGGAGTGATCTCTGAGCTCAAAGTCAGGAATAAGCCCTGAGCATGTACAGGGTATAGAGTATAACCACAAATAAAATTATGCATTTTTAAAAATAGACATATAGTATTACAATCCACAATATGTAAGAGAAGGAAGAGAGAAAGAGAGAGAGAGAGAAGAGAGAAAGAGAGAAAAGAGATAAAGAACCTGCCATAGAGGCAGGATAGGGGGGGGGGGGAGAAATCGGGAACACTGGTGGTGGGAAATGGCCACTGGTGGAGGGATGGGTGCTGGAACATGGTATGACTGAAACCCAAACATGAACATCTTTGTAATTGTATCTCTCACAGTGGTATAATAATATATTTAAAAAAATAAAATAGACAGGGGCCGGAGCGATAGCCCAGCGGGTAGGGCTTTTGCCTTGCATGCGGCCGGCCTGCGCTGGCCCGGGTTCGATTCCCGGCATCCCATATGGTCCCCTGAGCACTGCCAGGAGTAATTTCTGAGTGCAGAGCCAGGTGTAACCCCTGAGCATCGCCAGGTGTGACCCAAAAAAGCAAAAAAAAAAAAATAGACATAAAAATCTTACCTGTTCAAACTTTTGTTCATCTTGATAAGGTTATCTAATTCTTCACTTTTGGAAGAAGAAAAAATTTACTATCAGTACAAGTGTGTCCACAGACAAAGGACAGATCTTAAAACAATTATTTCCACATTCTCCAAAATATAATCCATTCTACCTATATCATCTACACCTTTAACATCCTATTTACAATGGCATGGTATTCTATTGTGTAGATATACCACATCTTCTTTACTCACTCATCTGTCACAAGTAACCTAAATTGGTTCTAGATATTTGCTATTGCAAACGGCTCTAAAATGTGTATAGGTGTGCATATATCTTGTATTTGTTTTGTTTTGTTTTCTCTTTTGCTATTAGGTGGCTGGGGACACACCACATGGTGCTCAACCTTACTCTTGGCTCTTTGCACAGGAATCACTCTTTGTGGTCGAATAAATGGTATTTTAATATTTTGAGAACTCTCCATAGTGAGTAAAGCAAGTGAAAAGGAGAAGGACAAATGCTGAATGTTTTATTCATGTGTGGGATACAGAGAACTAAATCAAGGGGGCCCTGATGGCAGAACTGAGGTTACTGGAAAAGGAAGAGGCAGAGTCACTGGATGGGGAGGTGCCCAGTGGACTGTGATTGAGGGATTCCGACATCTTAGTGGTGGGTGTAGATGGAGATATATAATTTTTAAGTGTGTGAAATTGGATCCTTAAAACAGAAATTCTTATAAACATTCATCTAAATTTATAAGAGGTGGCTTAAGCACCTCTTCTTCCAAAAAATCTCTTCCAGTTCTTCAGTCTTCCAATTGAATGCCCTACTTTTCAGGAATACCTTGAGCATTTTCTCTTACATTTATTTAAAGAAGATGTAAAAATTAGCAATTAAATTTGTACCAAATGGCCATATTTTATAAATCATCACTTGTATCACTTGTCTCCCCGTTGATTATCGATTTCCTCAAGCAGGCACTAGTAATGTCTCCATTCATTGGGAATGAGGTCCATTAGTGTTACTGTTTTTGGCATATCGAATACACCATGGGTAGCTTGCCAGGCTCTGCTGTGGCTCTGGGTTCATCCCAGGGGTCCCAGTCTCTTTCTATGTCAGACCATCAACCATCAGGGCCCACGGGCAGAGCCCTGGGTGTAGACAAGCCTGTCTCCTGTCTGCCACCTGTCGACACAGCTGGGTACCACAGCCACACCTGCAACACTTCAAGGGGCAGGTGGCACTATAAATCATCAGTTACATATAAAGTATAATTTTAATAAATCAACCTCACACTTGTGTTATGCTCCTGTCTCTTCTCCACCCCCACATACTTAAAATTCAGAACTTTTATATACTATTCAGTCTTTAACAGTGACCTTCATACAGTTTGTGCTTAATATAGATATTTCATTAAATCAAAGATATAGATCTATTGACTTAAAACATATACTCTATATTTATGTAATGCACATGCACAAGTAGTTATAAAATACTTATTATTAAGCTTGAATTCTTTATTTCCATTTCTACTTCATTCCAAGTCAGCTGTATCTGCTGTTTTGTTTCCATTATTTGATTAAATGCAACTTTCTGTACTCCTATCAATGTGACCTACTTATGTGAAACTCTGGATTCTGGAATATTCCTTAAAACCAAATGAGCTCAGTCCTTTCCCTTGTACCCCAAAGGCATTTTTCGTGGGCTTCTGTTCCTGTTTGCTCTTCGTAGCAAAGAGAACAAATTCAACTTTTATGCCTGCTTCCTTTCCCCCTTCTTCCCCTGCCTTCCTCATCGGTTTCTTAGATCATAAGCTTTGTTTATTCCTCCTTCCTATTTTAGAATCACGTGTTTCTCTCACTTTCTTAGTGTTCTTCTTAAATCATCTTTTATATTTGCTGGTTTTTTTTTTTGGGGGGGGCACGCCTAATGATGCTAAAGGCTTACTCCTGGTTCTGCACTGAGAAACCACTGCCGATGGTGCTGGGAGGACCAGATGGGATGCCAGAGATGCAAGCCAGTTTGGCTGCATACAAGACAAAGACCTTACCCACTGTTCTACTGCTCTTGCCCCTTAAATCATCTTAATGGGTCACCTGCAGCTGATTCCTCCGGACTTTCTTGAAGCTGGAACTCTGGCCCCCTCCCCCAAGTACCGCCCTCAGAAGGTCACATGGTTGCACCCAGAACTCCTGCCGGGACCTTTGCAACCTCACTCAGCCATAGTTCAGACAGGCATCTAGAAATCTCAAAAAGACGAACAAACTGCAGACATGGTACCGCCTGCAGCTGCATGAATTCTCAAACAAAACAAAACAACAGTGTGGAGGCACAATTTCTACTCTATAAGATCATAGCAGTAATTTCTTATACAGGGGGACCAAATGTCCCTAGGGGTCCAGATTGAGATTTAATAATCTCTATTAACCTTTTCTAAGAATCTGGTTTTTGATCTTATTTACAAATTAGCTTTAACACAGTAATATTAGTTAGATTATTCCATATAGGCTCAGGATAGTTCCAAACAGTAGTTGTGAAACCTGAACTAATGATAATCCAAATTTGCACGTAACAACCCAGGAAAAGCTTATGTCTTTATCAGTACCATTACTATTTATATGTTTCAATAATCGATACAACTAGTGCCAGTTAGGAGAACAGGCATGGGGGTGGGGAGGAGGATAGGAAAGGAAGGTCTTTGGGGGTGGGGCGCACTGTTGATGGGATTGGTGTTGAATGATGAATGCTTGGAACAACTGTACTGTGAGAGACTTTGTACTTTGTAAAACACGATGTTCAAATAAAGGGGGAAATAATTTTTTAATGTTAATTAATGGCTGTGAGGGCCAGAGATTCTGTAGTCATACAGCCATGCTCCAATTCAGAGACAACTGGATTTCAATTCAGGATTCACCACCCATTAGTTGGAGACTCTGTGAGTCACACAACCCCTCATTGCCTCAACTTTCCAAGCTTCAATTTCCTTTTGTGCCCACGTTGGAAAAGAATAAGCTAATGAATATAAAGTGCTTGGCATATGCCTGCAAATTACTAAATTTTCATTTAATTTTGACAATTTAATAGACATTAATTTTTCTAGGTAATAAATGCTTGCCATAATTAGCTCTTATTTTTTTTTTTTTTTTTGGGTGGGTCACACCTGGCAATGTTCAGGAGTTACTCCTGGCTCTGCACTCAGGAATTACTCCTGGTGGTGCTCAGGATACCAAATGGGATGCTGGAGATCAAACCTGGGTCATCGTGCAAGGCAAATGCCCTACCTGCTGTGCGCCTCTCTGGCTCTGCCATAATTAGCTTTTAAACTGCATTTAGAGATAACAAGACTGTAGCTCGGGTTTAGAGAGGCCGAAGCACTGACTCGACGATGAGGAGCTATGAAGATGTCAGCACAACCTCTCACCAGAATTAACTGCTGGGGCGGTGCTCTTCAAAACCCTGAAGGCATGCCAGATTTACAGGCAACATAACAATATTACATCTTTCAATAATATTAGACAGTGAAAAACTGAAAGCTGAGAATAAATACACAATACACAAGCTACTGACCCTGATAAAATTAACGTTCTATCCTTGTGTAGTACAAATACTATCCAGTCCCCTGACACAATGCACCATTGTTGTTCATGCTTGAAATTCTACCTTCCGACTAAGAGGCTTTCAGTCTGCCCATGTCTCTGCAGGGAAAAGCAAACCTAAGAATCCTATAAATTTTAGCCTAACTTTTTCTCACTGGTTGGTGTGAGTCACAATAAGAAGATAATCAGGATTTGGGGTTGCTTCTGTTATCACAAGAAAATTAGCATTAGATCATGAGAAGAAAGCTTATTGTAAATTAAATAAAATGAGATTGTACTCGGACTAAAGAAGTTGAGCTTTTTAAATAACCTTAAATTCATGAAAGATTTGGACATTAAGTTTCACCATTGCATTTGAAATAAATTAAATGTTCTTAATCAGATAGGAGTAAACATCCATTTCCCAAAGGGGCGTTAGGAAGAACAGCTTGGATAAATAATTCTATTTCTAGTCCCTATGGATGGCTTGCAGTCATAGTGCTGGACTATATCAATACAAACGACATTTCCCCTGGGCCTGTCAGAGCAACTCTTTCTCTCTGTGAAGAATGCATCTGGCTGCGGTTAGGTAGAAGGAACAGGAAAATTAAACTAACCACAGCTCTCGCCGTATTTGTTTGATTGAGCCAACCCATAATTTCCCTGCAGCATTGCCCTCCTAGCTCTCCTTCAAACATCCCAATCAGCCACATAAAGCTCTCTAGTCCCCATTAAGAGTGAAGTGCTAACCTCAAACAAAAATAAAAATCAAATATCTGAACACTTGGATGAGAAGAAAATTGAAATGAATCTTTCAGGGCAGTTTCTATAAGTCCTGTCTGAAACAAAAGTTCCTATTTATTTATAAATTTGCAGAGAGGTTACATCAATGGTGTCTTTCACTCAACACTTTTAGTGCAAATACAATCCCTAGTAATTTAACTCCATTCCTTTCAGTATTGCTAAATATTTTAAGCAGGGACATTGTCAAGAACATGCCATTTATACCATAAAGCAGGTAGCTCTATGATTTTCTCCTTGGTCCTCGTTATTTTCCATAAAAATTATTATTTAAACATCTCCTTTGGGGGCTTGAGAGATAGCACATCAGTTAGGCGCTTGCCTTGCACGTGACCATCCTGGGTTTGATCCCCGATATCCTATATGGTCTCCCAAGCACTGCTGGGAATAATTCCTGAGTGCAGAGCCAGGAGTAATCCCTGAGCATCGCTGGGTGAGAACCAAAAAGCCAACAACAACAACAACAAAAATCTCCTTTACACAAATTGCCATGTCAGACTCACTATTTAATAAGAAAAAATACTTTCTATGAGAGATGAAAGAAGTGATATAGGAGATGAGATATCAAACAATATAAAATAAGATTAGTTGTTATAAACATGAATAATAGGAGCTCTAATACCTTAATGAGGCAGAGGTTACCTGTCTCTAGGTCATTCAGAAACCTAACAGAGAAGATGATATTTTCTCTGGATTTTTAAACATGTGTAGGACTTGAAGGGATTAATATGCCTCAAGACTGGAAAAGCCTGCAGAATGCCATAATAAAGGCACTGCGGAATGGAAGAGGTTTAACATGGTTTTGAATGTAGAGTAAATATAAAGGTGAAATTACAAGTAACTCTGAAACATGTTTAGAGCCAGAATATCAGAGTATCAAGGGCCTTGAATAATGATGTATACGTAAAACAAATGGACCTTGAAGAGTGGGTAGAATAACTGCTTCCATATAAACTTAGGGAGAAAAGTCAGGCTGCAGGCTGGAAGGATAGCACAGAGGGTAGCATGCTTGCCTCGGTACACAGCTGGTTTGGGTTTGGCCGCAGAACCACATACGGTTCCACAGCCCCACCAGGAGTTATCACTTAGCGAAGAGCCAGGAGTAAGCCCAGAGCACCACTGGGTGTGGTCCAAAAATGAAAAAAAAATTCAGACTGTTATGGTGGGTGGTAATGGTCTAGGGGAAAGAAAGATGGGAGGTTATGATACATCATTCTGAATAATCTTTAGACAAGGGATGGGTATATGTGTGTATGCATGTATGTAAGGGATGGGTATATGTGTTTAAGTATGTATGTATATATATAATATATATATGTATGTATATATATATATATTTGAACGATTTGAGGCTCTTCATTTTCCTGAAGCAAGCAGATGCCATTGGGCTACACTGGTACATGATAGGATCAAATGGAACCGTTACTGGCAACAGCTTGAGCAAATCGACAAATAACAGGATGTCAAGTGATCAAGTGAAGTGATATATATACATATATACACATATATGTGTATATGTACAAATATATATGTATATATACACATATACACATATTTCAAATGGATGTACATATATGTGGACACAGATGTATGCATAAATGTACATACATTAATTACATACATGTCTGATACTATACAGAGAAGATGGAAGCACTAAGAATGATTCCAGAAAGGAGAGCTATAATGAAAGAAACATCACATTTGGGAAGGATGTTATCTGTAGCTGGGGCATTTTAATGGGTGCTAAAGCAACTGACTGGTAGAAATCTAGGCCAGCAGCAAATGGAAAATGGGAAATTTGGAGTGAGACCAAAAACAAGGCCAGCAAGAGGTCCGGAATGAGAGCAATCAACCAGAAGAGGACACAGAGGAAACAGTACCTATGAATATCAGTTCCACACTTGTTTAGTGCCACTGTTTTCTTTCTAGTTTTTAGTGATATCTAGTGAACATTGAATTTTTCCTCATATTTGTAACTTCTAAAGGATTCTAGTTAGTCATTTTTGAAGCATAGAAGAGACTAAGTTCAATAGTTCTGACATCTCACCCCTTGTCAGTTTTCTGCAGGGAAGTGGCCACTTTCACGACTTCAGGATCCTGGTTCCTTCAAACAAGGGGGAACACACATCAGAGACAGTGGAGCAAGTTTGCGGTCATTCATTTTTTCATGTTTTCAGTAAAATTAAAGTAACTGAATAAAATGTTTCTGTCATAGACATTTTGTGAAGTGTATGCACATGTGAACACACACACCCTCACACACACAAACACACACACACACTCACTCTGTTGTACTGGCCCTGCCATTTAGTGTTCATTGAAATTCAGTTTCTGCTAAAGGTCTGAATTGGCTGCTCCTAAGTTTTATTCCATAGAATAGAAGTTGAGGAACAAAACAAATTCTGTAGGTACACATAAAATATTTGTTACTCACTACAAATAATTTATCTGAGAAACTGAGTTTATTGTAAATTTTAAAATTTATGTGTTCTAATAAAGCACACTCTCTAAGTTCTACCATTTCACAGATATAGGTATAAGTCATCATACCTTGGATTTCTTTCAGCAGCTCTGTTAGTTTCAGTATGTACACCTGGTTTGGGTGGACATATCTGCCTGTATTTTAAAAGGAAATGATAATATCTGTTATGGAAGATGACACTTTCTGATCACTTAAGTTCATAAGAAAATACATATATTCAAAGAGATCAAAGTGTGTTGGATGCATAGTGCTTCTTGAGAGGAAGAAAATTGCGTTCACTCTTTTGGTTGACTTGAAGTAATAAACAACAGAAGTTTTAAACTCCAGTGTCCAGAGTGTTGGAGTGTCATACAGCTGATAAGAAGTTTGCCTTGTATGCAGCCCACCCAGATTTGATCTTTCACATCCCATATGGTTCCGTGAGCACTGCCGGGAGTGATTCGTGAGCACTGAGTCAGGAGTAAGCACTGAACATTGCCAGGTGCCCTCCCAAGCAATAAAATAAAATATAAAGAAAACTGTTTACTTTTATTTATGAAATAGGCTTTTTTAAAGCTTATCCCTTTTGAAAAAATGCAGAAAACACCTGATCAGGTGTGATGGGAAAATCTTTTATAAGTGCAGTTATGCCGCCATTTTGAGAATGGCCACATTCAATTGACTTGATAAGATTTTCAACATTAGGAGGTTCTGTCACAATTTATAGCATAAGCCTTTGCATTACTCTTTTGCTAAGTATCTGACTGACCTATTTATACATTCTTGCTTGTTCTCAAGAAACTATATTAAACTATTTTTGTACCCCTTGGGGACATGTGTTAATCACATAAGAAACACTTCCTTTTCATATTCTTTCATTAAAATCATCTTTCTGTGATTAAAGCAATCAGGATTTAAAAGATACCAGCTGTCCTAATTTAATTTTTAAAATCATTAGTGGAAGATAGAAATTATAGAAGTAAAAATGAATTAGACTAATTCCATAAAATTTTGTTTCTTTTAATCCACACAAGCTCAGTACTCTAGACATCTGATTTCAGATAAAAATTTAGGTGATACTAAATGCAATTTAATTAAGCCCTCCTTTAAAAAAACCATTTGAATTAACTTTCAGCATAATAAGAGTAAACGGCAAAGCAACACAAGCTAAGACCCTCGCGAAGCTATTTTTAAAGCAAAATTAAAATCTTTACATAAACATAGAATTATAAACCTGGTTAAGTTGGTTTTTTAATAATTCAATAATAAAGTGACTTACTGAAATTTTGTTTGACCTTTCAGCCATAAAGACACAATTTTAAAAGCCCTGTGAAGTTTTGCTGCATAGAAACTCAGATCACATTTTAAAAAATACTCAGTCAAGGGTGAGCCCTGAAACACTACATGGTTCTTTTTCTCCTCATTAGCACTTTCTCGCTAGGTCCAGATTTTCCTTACATCCTGCCAAAAATATCACCAGCACAAAACAGACACAAAGGAATAACAGGCAGTCAATCTAGAAGACAGTGCAATTTTCACTCAGATGCCTTTTGTTGTTGTTTTTTACATTTGGAACACACCCAGCCTGCTCAGAGCTTGCCCTGGCTCTGTGTTCATGAATTACTCCTGGTGGTGCTCATGGGACCATATGGGATGTCAAGGATCAAATCTGGATCGGCTGCATACAAGGCGAATTTCTTACCTGCTGTACTACCATTCCAACACTCTGGATGCTGGAATTTAAAATGGAATATGATTAGTTCAAGCCAACCAAAGGAGTGAATGTAATTTTCTTTCTCTCAAGTAGCACTCTGATCAGGGGACCATATGGGGTCTTGGGTTTGAACCTGGGTCAGCTATGTACAAAGCAATGCGCTGCCTGATGTACAGTATTTCCAACCCCTGAGATGCCATTTTGAAAATCTCATAATAATAATGGAAATGTGCAGAGTAAGACTAGAAAAATGTTTTAGACTATTAAAGAGTTTAACAAAGAATGCATAGGAATATTTTCATATCTCTGACTTTGTTTCTCAGTATTTAGTGATGGAGATTTAAAGCAAAAAAGTATGGTTGTCTTTTATGCTTTATTCAGAGACAGGTTAATTAGAACATTTTTTCAAAATTTATGCTAGTTTTGAAATAAATTATAATTTATTTCAAAGAGTTTTGAAATAAATTATAATTTATTTCAAAGCTTAAAAACAAGGATTAAAAACAGCCTAGACATATTTCTTGACAAAAGTGGGAGCTGGAGCAGTAATAAAAATTTCAAGAATGTCTTTCCTCTGAAAAAGTAGACATTAATGAGAAACTTAAGTTTTCTGTAATTGTATTATATATTAAATTAATAAATACATTTATATAATTTATATTTATATTTGGAAAGAGCTTCCTTATATATCAACTACTAAACTTAATGAGAAAAAGAACTAAGTATAAAAACACTTCTTGAATTGTATTATTTCAAGAATTCTATCCTGAAGGTATATTTATACCAAGTAGGTATTGGTCATAAATATTCAAAGGCAAGCCTTAGGATGCATTTGTGTTGGCAAAAAAATTAGAAAAGCTTTACACAACTTCTTTACTGAACATACATGACCAATATACCCATGATTCATACAAAACGCATCACACTTTCATATCTGTTCAACTTTTTTGACAAGAAATTCTGAAATGACAGGTCTTACCTATTATCCCTTCTCAGCATGTGAGGAGATGAAATAGGAGAACTAGGCTTTGGAGGTATTGGAGGGTGAACAGTTGGTTCCCTTTAAAACAGAAAATAGCAGTTCATTTCACCATGGAAACATGGTAAAATTTAGCATCTATTAACCAAGTGCATTTATTGCCTATTTGAAAATAGCTCAGGCAGCTTACAGCCTCCTTTCATGAGTACCTAAAAGGTCAGAACCTAAAGAACACTAAACCTTTAAAAAAAATCGATTGAAATTACAGGTATTCAAAGAGTTCATTGAATCAGGTTTTGAAAACACTTCTATTTAACTATCGTTAAAATAGATTCAGTTCTACGTGGTTTAACATTTTGCTAGAACATCTAGCTCAAGTATATTCTAGCAGTTCTGATTTAAAAGGCACACCTCTCAATAATCCAGATGCAAAATTTGGTTCTCATGTGGCAGTAGCCTAGTGCAAGAGGGTACTTGAAAAACTACATATATTGTCTGAATCTGAGCAGGGGAGAGTAAGCTACAGTTCTGCCACGGGAAACTTCAGCTCAAAAGCAGAATTAGTTCTCATTCGAGCCTGACAACTGGCTGAAGGACTTGTGATAAACATATGTAGCTTCTAAATACATTTTCCTAGTCTTACATGCTCATGCCAATACATGGCAGAAAAGGGAATATCTAATAGGTAAAAGATTGCTATTACGCTTTTTTTTTCCCCTAACATCCTGAGGTAGTCTTTTTCTCTTTTTTGCCTTTTTGGGTCACACCCAGCAATGCTCAGGGTTTACTCCTGACAGTGTTTGAGGGACCATATGGGATGGGGGGGGGGGGGGGGGGCGATGGAACCCAGGTCAGCCACATGCAAGGCAAATGCCCTCCCTGCTGCTCTATTGCTGCAGTCCCCATCCTGAGGTAGTTTTATATGCACCAGGTACTCTACAAAGTGGATGATTTTCCTTTTCTCAAACAGCTGCCAATATAAAAGCAAATTTATGACCAATGGGGGTAAGAGCTATGAAGAAAAATAAAGAGTAAGTGACTACAGAGGGCACAAAGCTACCGATCGATCACTTGAAACAGAGGCTATAGTATAGTATATAATATAGTATAGAAAGTTTTGACAATTTACTGGTCCTTGGTCAGCCTAATAAGCACTGTTTTGATGGAGCCATGTTGAAGAAAAGATGACACTAGCAAGACACAGGACAATGGAAAGCCAGCATGTAGACAGCAACACTCCCTTTTAGTCATTTTGCAGTCAACAAAGAGAAATGGGTATTCTACTGAAGGGCTATTGACATTTTCTTTTTTAATTTTTTTTTATTAAACCACTGTGAGATATACAATTACAAAGATGTTCATGTTTGGGTTTTAGTCCTACTGTGTTCCAGCACCCATCCCTCCACCAGTGCCCATTTCCTATCACCAATGTTCACTGATTCCCTCCCCCTCCCCCAGCCTGCCTCTATGGCAGACACTTTGGCCCCCTCCCCCGCCTCTCCCTTCTCTTATTCTCTTACACATTGTGGATTGCTTCTATTGACATTTTTTCTTGCCATATTCAGTTGCAACAAGGACAGACAGAATGGACAAGAGCACCGGATTTGGTGAAGTCCATTCTGTGTAACAGAATGACGGACATGGAAGAGAACGGAAAGAAGCCATTACAACTGGACACCTGAGATGGACTTAAGAGGTACACGAGAATATGAGGGATGAGGTATGGAAATCTGTGGGGAGCGGGAATGTATTTGTGGGTTCAATGATGCTGAGGAATTTCAGGAACCAGGGCTGGAGGGAATGAGTGGAATAAACGAAAAACAGAGGAAACAAGATATAAAGGAGGATAATACAGATGAAACCTTACTATGAGGTGCCAGAAATGGGATAGTGCAAGGCTGTACTTATGCCAGAATCTCACACTAAAGAAAAGCTCAATTTTTCTCAGACTAGAATGGCCAGGGTAAATATTGACTGGGTGTATCTGGGTGTCACAGCATAAAGATGGGGAGCAACCAGGTGTGCACGAGGCAGGAGTAAATGACCTGCTGTGAAGGACAAGAAAAGCAAAGCGCAGATTTATTTCAAAGGGTCATGCATTGTCACTGTGCTGGGCAACAGACAGGAAGTGCCATACTGATTCCAGCTCATCTCAAAAGAGCTTCCATTTGCATCTCGACCAGGACAGATGACAGAACAAGCCCACGGGGTGGGGCTGGGGCAATGAGAGAAGTCATTTGTAAGATGCCATGAGTGCCATGGGTTCCATGATATGCCAAGTAGGGATTGAAATGCGAGAGTAAGGTAGGAAGCTGCGGCCCCTAAACGTTGTGAAGAGAAGGAAACACTCAAGTGAAGGACCCTGTTCGCATGCCACTCTAAGATGCAAAATTTAAGCTGAAACACCTGGACTCTCGCCTCTGTCCTTGATTCTCACAAGACCTTTTCAGAATTTCTGCCACCATATTATAAGAACTAGGTTATAATTATGGAGAGGAACTTTCAGGAATAAATAGCCAGTGTCATGAGAAGCACAGGAAAACTGGCAGATAGTAGCCCCAAGGCAAGAGCTAATAGAATTAACCCTGAAAATCTTAAAAACTTTTATATTTCTTCATTTTCTCATGCAGCTGCAAAGAGATTACTTCATTTTATTATGACATTTTAGGATACCTTGGCTCTGAGATTTCTGTACAAACTTGGTCAAGAACATTTCCTTATTACTACACAGGTCCAGATAGAAACAAGAACAACTAACTCCAATGTTAAATTGTGAACTTATATTTTTCAGTTTCCTCTTTTTTTCCACTTTTGTAATGGACAGAGTTTTATTTCAACAACAGCCAACAGCAAAGGACATAGAATTTATGTTCTTTGAGGGTCAGTGGGATGCCAATTCCGTCACACCTGTGAGTGTGCATCATCGTTATTACTTTTCACTGAGTTTCCCAATAGTAAATAATTTGCCTTGAGTTGCATCAATAATAACAGGCTTGGACAGACTTTCACTCTGATCATTCTGATGTCGAATCCATTCTTTCATTTTGTTTCCTCTCTCTCAAGATCATACCATCTCAAACCAACAGTCCGGCAGGTATTTCCAATAAAAATTAGTAACAATAGGCTGTGTGCCATGGTTTCTTTGCCCACAGAAGGAGCTATGAAGTCACAAGTTCTTCCACAACGGCCCCAGTGATAGCACCAATGAAACTATTCATTTTTAAACCTGGGATAAACTGGACTTCATTAAATTAAACATTTTTTGCTATGCAAAAAAATACATGAACAGGGTGAAATCAAAGTCAAACATTGGGGAAGCCGTATTTGTAAATCACATGCCTTACATAAAGAACATAAATGAGGTGCGCTTTATTTAAAATTGATATTTTTAAAAATTATTTACTCAGGGGGCTGCTCCCTAGCAGTGATCACAGGGCTTATGGGTTGCTGTTGGTGACAGTGAGCTGGGCTGGATGGCTTAGTGTGAAGGTCTGAGTACATGCTACTGCGTGGGCCTTGTGGTGCATGGGACCATGCACAGGCACTGTATGAAGGGCCTCCAGGCTACACCCAGTTGTGCCTAAAGTCCATGTGCTGCCAGTGTTTGAATGCAGGTTCTAGTCCATGAAAAGTGGTGATCCTAACTTCTGAGCTCTCACCCTGACCCCTGAACATACTTTTAAAAAAGTTTCAAAAGACATAAGTAAACAAGAAACCAACAGAAAAAGGCAAATGATTTGAAAAGCAATTCCACCAAAGAGATACATATGACTGAAAAGCATTTAGAAAATGTTCATAGAATGATGGTTCTCCATAGAACCATCATTTTATGGAGAACTGCAAATTACAATCACAATGAGACTTACTACATACTATGAGAATCACGATCACGATCTTCCCATTGATCATCTATTTCCTAGAGCGGGCACCAGTAATATCTCCATATGTCCTGTCTCATGCCAGTAGGAGCCAGGGGCATCGGCTTGCTACAGGAACATAAAGAGCCTCAAACCATTATATTAGGTCATGGGAATGACCTAATATAATTGTTACTGGAATTTGGCATATCAAATACAACACAAGAAGCTTGCCAGGCTTGCCGAGCAGGAGGCAAACTCTTTTAAACACCTCCAAATAAAGCATTTATTGATGAACCACGCGGCCGCTTGCAGCCGCTCGAGCCGGGCTGTGATGGGCTGGTCTGCTGGGTGGAGTTCTGACGAGAGGGAAGTCCAAAAGTGGAAAATGGCGGCGCCTGTGGAGTGAGGAGGGGTGGTCTGGCTTGTTGTGAGGCTCTCACACATGGGGCAGAGCTGTTCCTTGCTCTCCCTGTGCACAGCCATTCATGAGGCAGTGGGGAGGCATGGCGGGTTCTGGTCCTGGCCCACCACTATGAGAATACTAAAAGTAATTTTTTAACTGACAATATTAAGTTGTGCCAAGGAAGTGAAAAAACGTAAACTCACATATATTCTCGGTGTGAATGTAAATACTGGAGCTTCTTACAAAGTTAAATATATATTTAACATACAAACTAGCAATCCTACTTGTATGCAAATATTCATGAAAAATAAATATATATGTTCACATAGATGGAAATTTTCATACAAGTAATTAAAAATATTTAGAAATAACACAAATGTCTTCCAGCTAGGTGGATACATATACTGTGTACCTCCAGCCAGTGGAATATAACTCAGCAATGAAAAAGAACAAACCACTGACACCTTACCACAACATTAGTTTAGTGAACATGCATATATTTAGTGAAACATGAATACGTTTAATGAATATATTTATACATATGTTTAGTGAACATGCATATGTTTAGTGAAAGAAGCCAAGTTGGAAAATGTTATATGCAGTGTAGGATTCCGCTTGCATAGCAATCTGCATATGCTTGAAAAGAAAAAGTGAGGAGAGAACAAAGAAATATCTCAGCCCAGTCCACAAGCCTAAGACTTTGTATCTGAGTCCCTGCGATTCCCCAGGCTCAGAAAAAGCTCGGTCTTTATGGCACTGCATGCTCCTGTCCTCCACTCTCAAACACATGCAGGACTCCCTGCTCCAAAGCCATGTCATCTTCACAAAGTCCATATCATCATTCTCACAGAGTGCATCAATTCTGTCCTTCCTAGCAGAACAGAAGCCCGACTTACACAATCCGCACTACGATTTTAATTACAAGGGCTCACCCTATAATCTGTGGAAAGCTAGTACTTGAAATAAGGAAAGATGTATATTTATACGTTTTAATTGGAGTAACCCCTGAGCATTGCCAGGTGTGCCCCCACTGCCCCATCAGAAGAACAGGTATTTAGAAATCTCTCAGGGCAGCGGTTTGTTTGTTTTGAGGTTTCTGGTTCTGCACTCAGGAATTGCCCTCAGCCATGCTTGAGAGACCCAATGGGATGCTGGGATCCAACTCTGGTCAGCCGTGTGCAAGGTCCTGTCATGGAGCACCTTTAAGTCTACTGAATCCAAGAACCATTTAGACCTTCTATTATAGAGGCCTCTTATTTCATGCATTAATTATTAGTGTTATTTTGTGTGCGACAGTCTTAGGTAATACTGGAAGTTAGAACCAGGTCCTTCCCAGGATCTTTCACAAGGCAGGTTCTAGCCGTGGCCCATCATCCCAGAGCGCCTAGCAAGAAGCCAGAACCCACACCATGAGGTCAGTTATTCTCAACATTTGGACTCTACAGCTCCTCAGAGCACCACTTAAGAGAAACGCTGATCTCTCCCTGTTGAGGTCATCAGTAAATGCACGAGATGAGAACCTACTGAGAGTGTACCATCTACACGGCAGAGCCTGGCAAGTTACCCATGTCATCTTTGATATGCCAAAAACCAGTAACAATTATAACCTCATTCCCATGAACTGAAGGAATGGTTTGAGGCTTTTCATGTTCTTGGAGCGAACAGATGCCCTTGGGCTACACTAGCATGTGACAGGACATATGGAGATGTTACTGGTGCCTGCTCAAGCAAATCAATGAGCAACAGGAAGACAAGTGATACAAGTGATACAATTTAAGTTCAGGGGGGGGAGGTGAGCCACACCTGGCTCTACTTGGATCTTACTCCTGACTCTGTGCTTAAGGATTCCTCTGATGCTGACCAATGAACCATATGTGATCACTTGACCACTTAAATCCCATTATTCATCGATTTGCTTGAGCCGGCGCCAGTAACATTTCCATTGGACCCTATCACGTGCCAATGTAGCCCAATGGCATCTTGTTGATTCAGGAATATGAAGAGCCTCAAACCGTTCCTTCAGGGTCTTGACAAGGAAGTCTGACCATCTTGTAGGTGGGCGGCCACGTGATATTTTGACATCCCATGGGATCCAGTCAGTAATGGCTCTAGTCCAACGGTCAACTCCAAATCGTATTACATGTCCAGCCCATCTGATTTTCGATGCCTTGGCAAACAAGACAGCGTCCCTGATTCTGGAAGGGTGATGGAGGTCAGAACTCCAGATTCCCTCTCTCACTTGAGTGAGGCGTGATATTCCAAGCATAGCTCTTTCGATTCCTCTCTGGGAGACCTGAATAGCATTCTCATCCTGCTTTTCGTAGGGCCCAGGTCTCTGAGGCGTATGTTAATGCAGGGAGAACGGTGGAGTCAAAGAGATGTGCCCGAGCCGGAGGTTCTTTGTCCTTTTAGCTATTTCTTCGATGTCTTTGAAGGCATTCCATGCCGCTCTCTTCCTCCTGCGCAGCTCAGGTTTTAGGTCGCTCATCATGTTGACTTCTCGACCTAGGTACACATAACTGCTGCATTCAGAGATGTCTGTTCCATTGAAAGTGAATGGGGCCTCTGGAGCTAGTTCATTTTTCATAAACATAGTTTGCTTTAGATTCAGCTGAGAATCTTGCCACATTCTCAGTTGAAGTCAGCCAGCATTTGTGCCGCTTGGCTAATGTTTGGTGTTATTAGAACAATGTCATCAGCGAAGCGGAGGTGGTGCAGTTGCCGACCATCTATCTTCACTCCCATTCCTTCCCATTCTAATTGTCGCATGATGTTCTCGAGGGTGGCGCTGAAGAGTTTTGGTGAAATGGTATCACCCTGTCCAACCCCTCTTTTGACTTCAATGATCACTTCCTTGTAGAATGGTGAGGTTCTGGTGGTGAATCCGTAATACAGCTCACGAAGGATCTTGATGTATTGAGTTTGAACACCCTGTTTGGCTAGGGCTTCGATGACCACTTCAGTCTCCACAGAATCAAAGGCTTTCTTTAAATTAATGAGCGTTGTACTCCCTACAAACCTCAGTGAGCTTGGTTACCATGTGTATATGGTCGATTGTGCTGAAGGCAATGGAGAAGATTATCCATGACTTCTACTCAGATCTCTTTGATAGCCACGTCCACCTGCCCACATACCAAATTCCACAGGATGGATATGTCATTCCCAACGTTCTCCCTTCTGAAATCCGACATGCCATTTCGACGGTAAAGAAGGGAACAGCACCAGGCCCAGACAAAGTCAGACACGAACACCTGAAGATTCTGCCGTCGGTACTCATCAACACACTAGCTCTGCTCTTCACACGCTACCTGTCCAAATGCAAGGTGCCCTCCAAATGGAAAACCAGCAGGACAGTTCTACTGTTCAAGAAGGGAGACATTCATGACATTGGCAACTATCGCCCTATCTGCCTATTGTCCGTCATCTACAAGCTGCTTACACGAGTCATCCTGAACAGGATTGGCAGCACACTAGATGAAGGACAACCATGCAAGCAAGCTGGCTCCCAGAAAGGATTCAGCACACCATATGTGGAGCCAGGTTGAAACCTGAGTCTGCTTTGTTCATGACAAGGGCCTTAGCCCGTACACCATCTCGAAGGCTCTAGGGTAAACTTTTTATGTTGTTGCTTTGTTTCTCTGCTACAACCTGCAATTCTCAAGGCTTCCTCCTGGCTCTGTGCTCAGTGGTCACTGCTGATGATACTCAGGGAAACGTATGTGGTACTGGGATCTAACCAATTAGCAGCATCCAAGGCAAACACCTCAACCCCTCTACTACCTACGGTCCCTGGGGAAAGAGTTATAATACCCCAGCAGATAAACCTTCAGATATTACTATAAAAATAGTAAATAGTTTAAAAAAGCAAAACAAACAGACAAAAATCCAAACTGTTTGTTTTGTTTTGTTGATTTATTTTTAAGAGGAGGCACATTCAGCAGTTCTAGGCACCTTGGGTAACTCCCAGAGGAGAAGTCCTGTGGGCAGTCATGTAAAGCTGAGGGTCAAACTCTGGGAAGAAGTACCTGGGCTCTGGGAGAGGAGGGTGGAGGGAACACAGCTGTGGGGAGAAGCAGGGTGTTTTTTTATTTACTGTTTGAACATGCGTGTTTTAGAGCTACTGTCAGGAGGCCAGAGACAGCCTCTGTGACCTCACAGGATGGAGAAAACAGCCATTCTGCTTAGATCTTTGTTTCCAAATGAAGAGTTGCTTCATCTCCAAATAACAACTGTGCTTAGACCTTCAGCTCCAAACTCTGAATGAAATTTCTCCTTGCTCTACTTAAACAACACCTTTCAAAAATAATAAACCTCAACAGGCTAATGTTTTAATTATTTGGAATGTTCATAATGAATCCTGAGCACTCAGTGATGATTGTAAAACCACTGTCCTCTGACATCTTACTGAGAGCATTTCACACACAGATTCTATTAATAGAAGAATGATGTTTAGAAAATGAAATCCAGCTTTTAAAATCTAACTTGCCAGAAAAGCTGTGGAGAATTTGGTACCAAAAGAGTTTAAAATGTGGCAGCATAATTAGAAAGGTTACATTTTACCATTTATAGTTACAGACAGAAAAAATATAACTGTAGTGCAAGGTTGCCATGGCAACTTTTCAGAATCAAGGTTTCCCCCTCTTTCAATTCTGCCAATCAGCAAACTAGAAGCAATAATTCACTGAAGGATGAATAGTGAAAAAATTATGAAAGTACCTATCCAGCATTTATCTACATGATTGTTTTCCTCGCTGTGTTTTTATGACTCCAGTTGTTATTAGCATTTTCTTCTCTATATTTGTAAATGATTACACACACACATATACACAAAAGCATTAAAACATTGTATGTGTGTATGTCTGTGTATGTGTGTGTGCATAAGCATGTGTGTAAGCTTGTGGCTTCACTGTGGACTCAGAATCATTCTTGATTGGTAGTATCAGAGCCAGGCATTTTGTCTGCTCAGCAACTACACTCTGAAAGGCCACGGAGGCCTAGGGACTGATGTGTCGACAAGAATTTACCACCAACATTAAAAGTAATCTGTGGAGAGCAGCTTCTGTGAACAAAAAAGGAAGTGGCAAGAGGAAACAGAGAAGGAATATGCCAACTCTTACATGAACTTGAGCTGTTTGAGAAAAGGAGAAGCCAGAGGAGAAGATTTGCAAGATATGGCTGTGAATTTTTTAGTAGGCTATTTTTTGTTGGGTTTGATTTCGGTTTGGTTTAGGGGCTGCACCCATCAGTGCTCAGGGCTTACTCCTGGCTCCACGCTCTGGGATTACTCCTGCCAGAACTCAGAGGAGCAGCCATATGAGGCGCACAGCATTGAACCCGTTTGCCACGTGCAAGTCAAGTACCTGCTGGACTGTTTCTCCAGCCCCAGGAGGCTACTTTTCAAGATTAAAGAGATTTGATCATTTTGATTTACTTCTCTCTCTCTCTCTCTTTCTTTCTGTGTGTGTGTGTGTGTGTCTTTTACATAAGGGCTATACCCAGTGGTGCTACAATCCCGAGTTACTCAACCCTGACAGTTAACCCTGAGGTGCAGAGGGGTTGGGGATTGAACTCAATGCCTCATTCTACCACTTGGGTCAGACATTTAATGCTATTTATTTAGTTTTCATTAAGTTGAAAAAGAAATGATAGATTATGGTGGTACTGCAAAAGATTTCAGAGGAAATGATCTTAGTGACTTAGATAATTCAAAAAAAAAATCCTGCCCTAAATGTATGAATTGCAAGCCACAATGTGTAAAAGAAGAGACAGAGAGAGACAGAGAGAGATAACAGAGAGAGACAGAGAGAGAGAGAGAGAGAAAGAAAATGTCTGCCATAGAGGCTAGCAACATTGGTGGTGGGAAACGTGCACTGTTGGAGGAAAGTGTGCTGGATAACTGTATGACTGAAACCCGATTATGAACAGTTTTGTAATTGTACATCTCAAGGTATAATAAATTAAAAAATAATATCCTGGTTGCTTGCCTTCTCAGAGAAGAAAAGAAGAGACGATAGAAGTCTTGTGACAGAAAGCGGATACAATTCACAACCCTGCTGTGATTTTAAAAATGCAACAGGAAAATGTCACCGACCTGAGGTGCCTGGGTCCCTTAGTGCGTTAGGGACAGATAGACGTACCTCTGGCTGGTGGCCAGAAGGATGTGTCACAGGCTAGCAGTCAGCAATGTTTATCTAAAATCAAATCGGTCTAATAAAGGATAAAAAAACTGCTCTCTGAACCAGGGTGGGGACAGGATTAACATGGTTGGCAGAACATAAACATAAACAGATGTAAAGTGAGCACTTCCTTCAGGGGAAATGCTCCAGCGTCATGGATTCTGGTTCCCCAGAGAACATATATCATTTTGGTATGGAGATTCTTAAAAAACGAAAATGGAGAGGCCACAATGACCTGCCTGTGCTCTGCTTCAAAAGGCAGAGCACATAGTTTGCATGCTGGAGCCCCAGGTTCTGTCTTCAGCACCACATGGTCTTTCAGCACCTCTAGAGCAAGCCCAAAGCACAGTGCTTGGAGAAGCTAAAAGTATTCCTGGGAGTGGCTAAAAAAAAAAAAAGGAAACACCATCTGATCCAGAAATACCATGTCAAGGCATTTACCTGAAGGACCAGGACACCCATGATTTGAAAGGGCATTTTCACTGCCAAGTGCATTGCAACCCTATTTACTATAGACCAAAGATGGCGTCAACCAGATGGTCCCTGACCTGACTGAGGAAAGCTGCTCTGCCATTACAAAGATAACTCTGTGTTTGGGGAACAAATGGGTAGAATGTGAAATGAGTTTGCTAAGTGCATTAAGTCAGAAAGGGAAAGACTTCTGTTTGCTTTCATTTTATTTGTTTTTGTTTGTTTGTTTTTGGATCACACCCAGTGGTGGCTAGGGACCAGGTGTCCCAAGAAGCTAAGAAACACAAGCAAAGTCTGTGCATGCTCAGCCCCACTGAATTATCTTGTCTGGTCTCTTGGAAGAGAAATTAGATGATTGAATGCCTATATGGAATATGAATAAAACAAATGAACTTGTAAAAAAGCAACACAAGCAGATTTGGTGAAAACTGTGGTAACCAAAGAGAAAGCAGTTGGGGGGTCAGAGCAAATGGCTCTGATAATTTTTTAACATTTTATTAAAACAATGATTCACAAAGTTATTTATAATTGGGGTTTAGATAGCATCCATATGGATGGAACTGTAAGATATGCTAAATGAAGTAAGCCTATTATACTGTTTAATGTTTCACTCAAATTCAAACATTAAATTTTGCTATTATTAATTATTGTCTAGGTCGCTTTTTAATTAAAAAGAATCAAAAGAAAACATGAGGCATTCAGAGATATCTAACGTGAGACTTCAAAATTGTGTTTCCCGTGTGGGAGTAAGAGGCTGGGTAGGAAGAGAATGGAACAGTGTGCTGACAATTGTCGAGGGTACTAGTGCCAACCTAGAACTGAGCACTAAATACAGGCAAAAGGACACACATGACAACCCTTTAATGTATGTTCTGTAGTCCACAGTCTGGAGGGGAAGGAAGGGAGAGAGAAAGGGAAGGAAATGGGGAAACTGCCATGGAGGCGGGCTGGGGAGGGGGGGAGGGAACCGGGTAATTGGTGGTGGGAGATGGGCACTGGTGGAGGGATGGGTGCTGGAACACTGTATGACCAAAACCCAGGTATGAACTTTTTAATTGTGTATCTTTGTGAATGTGTATCTCACGGTGGTATAATAAAATACTTAAAAAAAAACAAAATTGTGTTTCCATATCAACCCTTTCAATGCATGACTAATGCTTATTAAAATAAAATGATACATGTTTTAGAAGTGAAATTTTTCTTTTAACTACAAAATACAGTTATTTTAGACAATCATATTAATTATATATAATGACATTATATAGAGAAGTAGATACGGATTTAAACAGATTGATACAGGCCCTGATAGTTATATAAGCACACAGGTTTGATATCATGGGTTCTTTGATTGATAAGAGGGTTTGAGGCCCTTTGATATGCAACTTACATTGTGCCTGTACTATATTTTAATTCAAATACTAATATTCAATCTAAACGCAACTAAATTAAATTTCTTCCATACTATATAAGTCAAGAAAAGAACAACTGAGGGATGGGGACATTCTTGGCGTCAAAGTCTATAGTGACGTTACGTGGAAGGGCTGGAGAGAGAGTCAGGGAAGAAAAACACATTTAACAAATTTTTGTGCTAATTTGGTATCTGGAGGCCTTACCAACATGTTGCACAGACAGACAGATGTGGGGAGAAAATGGAATCTCCAGGAAAGGTACAGTGACCAAAAAAAAAAAAAAAAAAAGGAAGACATATCAAGAGTAGAAGAGAGAATGGGGTGGAAATTCTTTATTAAGGTTAGGAGAAGAGAGAAAAATGAGAAGAAAAGAGTGTATAAGTGATGGCTGATGGGAGAAAGGGGTTAGCATAGAGCAATTAGCTAGAGTTAAAAATCAATCCCCACTTGTCTAGTTTTGACCTATTTTCAATTTCTTTAGGTTCTTCTGGGACAAGATTTCTTTTGAAGCCTTAGCTTCCTTTCATCACTTAATAACTGTTTCTTTTTTTCAGCTTTTACTAGAAAGGCTATTTCTTTGCCCTGGGAATGCACTGGCATTAAAGGTGAGAAAAGGGAGCAATACTTTGAGCTCTTTCAAAGAAAAGCACTTTATAAATCAAAGGCATTGCTGCATTGTTATTATTCTCCTTCTTTTGAAAAGTTGGCAGGACATTAGCTTCTGATCCTCGCGAAGAAGTCTTGCATTTTAGCCATTATATTAATAATCTGTGACTCTAAACAAAAGGAATGACATCTAAATTAATCAACCTACTTCAATAAACTTCTCTTTTCCTTAGTTCTAGCACTATGGATATTCGCCAAGATTCAAAAACAGGAGCAGTGCATCTCATTTTATTTTCCATGTGAATCCCATCCGGCAATGCATAAATTGCTAGGGCTTGTTGCCAAACACTGTCAATTCTGTGCAGAGATCCACAAGCTCAACAAAATGAAAGCAGGAGATGTGAACTCATGAATAATCCTTCCATATTTTATAATTCTATAACCAGTCACTTATAATGACACTTTACATTCATATTACAACAATGAATAGAGGGAAAAACAAAACGTTATTCTGGAAATAAACAAAAAATATTTATATATACCAAGTACTGTCCAAGACACAGTTGAACAGATCTTCTTGGGAACAATAATAACTAACAAAACTCCTACTTATAATCTTTCTGCCCTTAGATTACTCTATAAAAGATGGCACCCATAATGAAATATACAATAACACATTTAAGAAATTGAAGGGTTTAAATTAGAAATATACTCCACACTTGACAGTTCATATGACTGGGAGAAGGCTGAAAGAGAAAACATTTTACCATGTGGGATAAATGTCAAAATGTCAAGAACATCTTTACATGATGGGTGTAATTCCAAGTTGTGATAGTTTCACATATTTAATAACTACATGTTATAAGTAATGTAGTAAACATATATGTCTATCCAGATGCAATAGGGACGAAAAAAGCAATTAGATTTTTTTTTGTCTTTATAATCAGCTAAAATTTATTAACACTGTTGTAGAGCTACTCTTATAATATTGGCCATTTATTTCCACATGATCTCTCATTACTTGCAAATAAATGAGCAATTAAAGTCTATAAAGCAGATAACAACATTAGGAAATAAAACAATCCATTACTAGTCAAGGACACCATTTAAAAACACCCTCCATCCCAATTGCTGAACTGGGAAAACAGGTCCCATTTAGACATGGAAATACTTGGTGGAGACATTCTAAGCGTTGATGACATGAAAATAGTGTTGATGAGCTAAAGCAAAAGCCAACCAAATTCATATTTTTCTTCAGATATTAGGGGTGACACAGACTATGGGGTTCTTTGAAGGCTATATCCATGTTTCAGCACCCGTCTTTCAGTTACTGATTCATCACACGCTCCCAAAGCAATATCTAGCACACAGAAATCTTTGATCAAATGTTTGCTACATTAACTAGTTGGCACTCCTACTATGGAAATTATATCATAGAATTTCCTCCCTATGTTCTACAGTTCCAGTGACTGTTATCATTCTCAATGGAAAAAAAAAGTCCATCTACTAAAGTTTGGAAGGGATCTTCCACCATACAATGCCAGTCTGGATATGTGGGTCTTTACATCCTGGAAGGAACTGTCAATCAGGAACCCGCATTGGAGCCCTCCCAGCGGTGCCTCTTAATCCAGAGTGCCTCAAAATGAGGACTTATTTGGAAATAGTCACTGCATATGTAATTTGTTAGGGTAAGATCAGACAGGAGTAGGTCAGGTCCCTTACCCAATGCGACCTATATTCTGGGGGGAGGAAATCTGCGCACAGGGAAGTATACAGGGAAAATGCTATGTGAGGAAGAGAAAAACTTGGGATGACGCCAATCCCATACAAATGCCCAGTCATGCCCAGAAACAAACAGAAGCTGGGACAAAGCATGTGCTAGATCTTGCAACGCCCCTCAGACAGAACTAATGTTGCTGACATCTTGGTCTTCCATTTCTAGCTTCTGGAACTGTGAGATAATAAGTTTCTGCTGCTTATACTGTCATGTTTTGTGGCTCCTCTTTACCAATGAACACAGCTACATACTGACTCCTCTCAAAGGGTTTGATTTCCACCAGAAACACCAACGACTTCACTCCCACTGGGTATTGTCTTGTTTAGCATTCAGAGTTCACAAAATTGCCTCCAATTTATTCTACAGCTTCTACAATTAAAGGTTGTCAATGTCTGACACATTCTTCTGGCAAGTTACATAGCAATTACACCTGACACCATTTTCCTTACCTTCTACTTGTTCCCGGGCTTGGGGCAGCCTGATAACCTGGAGGTGGTGGAGGAAACCAGGACTGTCTGTTAAGAAATGACATGAGTCATAAATGTCACACTGAAAGGACTGACTCCACCCATCATTTTCCAAATAAAACTGAAAGTAATTTGACGGTTAAGTAGACGACATGACTTCTTTACATGGCTTTGAAAACAAAATGGAAATGATTTAATACATGCAATGGGAAGTATCTGTTCTGTATTTCAAACTATTTTGTGTCCCCCAGTAAACTCACATGCCCCGTTTCCTCTAATACCAAATAACGTGAATTCTATTTTTTTCTTTTTCTCAAATTTTATTTTATGAAAGTACTGTGACTTGCAAACTTACTCATAGTTGAGTGTTAGACAATGTTCCATCACCAATCCTGCCACTAGCTTTATCTTCCCTCGACCAGAGTTCCCAGGTTCTCTCTCCTATCCCCAACCTTGGACCAGACTGCCATCTCCAGAGGTACCATTTTAAGTTTGTCTATTTAAGTCTGGGTCTCATGAATTCAGTGCTGCTGACTGTGCTTTAGACATTTAGCCCTATCATTCCTTAACACCACCAATGTCCCTTAACCCTTGTCCCCTGTGGCTTCTTACCACTCACTCTCCACTCATTGTCTTTCCCTATATTTTAGGATCAAGGTCATTTAGGCATCCACCTTTAAGTCATTGCATTTTCTCATATTAATTTGAATTTTAAAAAAATAATCTGAAGGGAATCTGACCAAACCTGGAAAAATTATAATTAGTTAAGTTTAAATAGTAGGTCCCTAGGGTGTAGTCACCTTACTGCCTTCTTGTCTTTATTTTTCTGCATGTCTGAAATATTTTATAATGAAAGCAAAAATCTTGTGCTTTACTCAAAAATGGAACTATGTGGCAGAAAAGTCTGAGGAGAATATGGAAAGCATTAACGGGCATCACGGCATTTCTAATCTCACATACATGTTCATGTTATAGATAAACACAAGCAAGTAGAAAGAAGGACTTCTTTATATTACCAGGGTATAGTTTTAATAAAAAAAAATTACTAAGTTCTCTGTCAAAAAGTCTAAGATAGTAACCTACTCTGAAGATATTTAAGGCAGAGGAAAGCCTGAGATAAAGAGGGCAAAAGAATTGGCTTTAATTTCCTAGAGCAGGTTTTTCCTCTGTAAACCATGGGGCTGAATTAAGATGTCAATTAAAGCAGATTATAACAGTGTAAATAGTATATGCTGTAAGTCTAGGCAAGAGCTCATCCCACATGCACTGAACATGTGATTCTTAGGACTGGCTTCAGTGTCCTGAATGATGCTTATCCTATAAGAGGCAAGACTGAACAAACGGATCTTGGATTTCTCCAACTTTGGAATCTATATCTAACAAATAAAGGATCATGGTAGGAGGGTATGAAGTTCGGGACCAAGGGAAAGATGAGCATTTCCTTACACGCAACCACATTTCCAGCCGGAGGAGAAGCATAAGCTGTCGTTTCTCTCCAGGAGGATGATGGCAGCACCAGGCAGTCAACTGGAGCATCCATGGACACTGAGAACTTGCCCTCTACTAGACAAGGTCCCAACTAGTAAAGCAAATGAAAACGATTTAGGAAGCACTAAGCTTCACAAACGATTTTTTTTCATTTGCATTCTGATTCAACACATTTTCTTCAACACATAAAGATTGTTCCACCATCACGATCGAGCTCATTAAAAATGTTCTGTCTCCAGGTCTAGCTCCTCCTCCATGCCTAGCAGATAAACAGAACTTAGACTCACAACAATGACTGAAGTCTCTGTGTGGGTCCTTGGCTATTTGGAAGGGATTCAGATTAAGCTACAGAATAAAGAGGTGGCCAGGACGCAGGCTAGCTCAGGAACTCTGGAACTAGTGGCCACACTGTAGATATTCTTTCAGTGTAACACATCCCATGAAGTAAGACTCATTTCAAAGGTGCTACCTAAGAGAGTTGTATTATCAGAGCTCGATCATTGAAAGCTTTACCTAGCTCAGGTCTCCCAAAGGGGAGAGATATGTCTGAGGCGGGGTGGGATATTGCTGAAATGATCTAGTGGCAGTGGAAAGGTGCTTCCTATTCTTTCTCATCTAAAGCCTGATTTCCTGGGAGATGCTAACTATGTTTTTCCCCAGGAAAGACCAAGTAAATTTGGAACCTCTAGCAAAGATCACAGATTTGAAAAGAGCCTGGGGAAAGAAGAAAGGAGATGTGGAGTTTGAGGACAGCTGAATTCAGTGTGTGCTGGGTCCCTGAGAGACAGATTCAGTGAGCCTCTCTTACTTACCTCTTTTTCTTTACAGGAGCTGTAGACGTAGATGCTGGGATTGTGGTGGTTACTGCGCTGAATGAAACGCCAGGTTGCCTGCTGGATCACAACATAACAATATCACCTTCCTGGCTGTTTTCAATCTGTCCAACTTTTTTTTAATAACCCCCGGCAATGCTCAGGGGTTATTTCTGGCTCTGCATGCAGGAATTACTCCTGGCAGTACTTGGGGACCATATGAGATGCCGGGATCGAACCTGGGTTGGCCGTGTGCAAGGCAAATGCCCTACCCACTGTGCTATTGCTCCAGCCCCTGTGTCCAACTTTCAAAGATTTTATGATTGACTCATCTTCCTACTGTTCTTGATTCACCACAAAATGTTTCATTGAATAAGAGCAAGAGGAGGTTCTTCCTTAGTTTACTCATTCTATAAAATGAACGAAAGTATTTTTTCCCCATTATTTTCTATCCCCACCCCTCCACCCCCCACACCCCCCCCATGCCAGGTTTGTCTGCTATTGTTGTTGCACTAACTAGCAGCGTGGAGGTGGTACTGTGTGTGGCAGGGGAGTTACACACATTGCAGTTATGGTGTTCACACACACCTGGTTACAGTGTGTCAAGAGATCATGCACTCTATGGTAATGTCACAGATCCCAGGTGGCCACTGGCACAAGCTAAATGGAGCTATGCCAGGATTGAACCCTTGGGCCCAGATTTCAAAGCAGGCATCTACCTGCTAGCTATATCAACTTAAAACTGAATCTATTAAGCAAACTTAAAGTGTCTGTGAAATCCCAATCAATCAATAATTAAATCTGACATGCCATGAACTAATAAAGATATATCACATATTTAGTGAACAACAACAAATATATGACAATTTTTGTGCATTAAAATATTAGCTTAGGGGACATTATAAAATCACACCATTTAGTATTTATTAATATAGATTAATTAATTAATATAGATTAATTAGCCTTCAAGAAAGTTAAAACAACCCAGGTCTATTTCAAATACTAGAGTGATACAGTTCGTGTAAAAATTGAATTGTAAATGCAAAGGTAAAAATTAAATTGTCAAGAGTCAACCCGGCATGAGACTTTCCAGGAAAACAGTTAAATAGCTTGTTAGCAAGTCCATGATTTTACCAGTCTTCGTTTTTTTTTTTTTTTTTTTTTTTTGCTTTTTGGGTCAGACCCAGCAATGCTCAGGGGTTACTCTTGACTCTGCACTCAGAAATTACTCCTGGTGGTGCTTGGAGGAGCATACGAGATTTGGAAGACCAGGGATTAAACCCAGGTTGGCCACTTGCAAGGCAAATAGCCTTCTGCTGTAGTATGGCTCTCGTCCTTTATTATTCACTTTAACTGGAATGTGCTGGGTGTTTTGAGAAGCACGTGAAATATTGGACAGATTCGGCAGCTGCCATAGAAATACAAAAAAATAAAAATGTTTTGTTTTGGGGAAAACAAAATAGTCTAGATTTAAAAAAATAGAACAACTTAAGCTTCCGTGCTTGGTTATAGCAGAGGCTAGCAAACATTTTCTGTCAGTCTGATAGTAGCATTTAGAACTTTGCAAACCATTCAGTATTTATACCACTTGGTTTTAGTGATAGTCGGTATTACCACGAAATTTTGACCAGAGAGCAGTATAATCAATCCGGGGCATTCTTGAACACATACAGAGAATTCCCTTTATCCATAAATGTAACTTCAGTTAGAAAAGTACATACGCTTTTTGTTGCTTCCGGTGATCTAAATGCAGACAAGCTTCTGTGAAGAAAAAAAATCAAAAGTTTTGATTTAACACTTGCTTCTCTTTTCAACTGCTCCATGAATTCAGAGTTATTATTATTATTAGAAGTTAGATATTATTTAAAAGAAAGAAAAAGAAAGCAGAAGTCCTAAGTGTGATAAACTTTTAATAATCTTATTTTTTCTTGTACTAAATTCCAAAATACTTTTATCAGAAAATTCAGAATCATTTAAACCCAATGTTTCTATTTGTCAGGTTCAGTAATTTTTATTTGCAATAAGAATGCAAAATTTATACATGTTTCACAATCTTGCCACCAAGATCATTTAAACAAAACAAAGGTTGTGATAATGATGGTCAAGAAACAATGAATTTTTTAATTCAGTCAACAAGATTTTATTATTTCGTATCCATGAAATTGAAATTTATGCTCCAGAATATTTTAGTTAATCAAAAATAGAGGAAAAGAATTTATGGAGGGCCAGAACTATAGCCCAGCGGGTAGGGTGTTTGTTTTGCACGCGGCTGGCCCATGCCAGCCCGGGTTCGATCCCCGGCATCCCATATGGTCTCCCGAGCATCTCCAGGAGTAATTCCTGAGTGCAGAGCCAGGAGAAACCCCTGAGCAATGCTGGGTGTGATCCAAGAAAGCAAAAAAAAAAAAAAAAAAGAATTCATGGAAATATATCAAGTAGAGCTGAATATAAGTAAATAAGTAATGATCAGAAGAATGCAATACTTGAGCCTTTCGAAAGTTAGTAGATACTGGTACCTATTAGTTAGTCGGTTATCCAAGGTATTGGCCTTATAGGTTTTAACAGCATCGTTTCTGTCTGAGATCCTTTATAAAGAAATAAGACAAAAGTCTGGATGAACATTGAGGTTATTAAACTGCTTTTGGTCCTCCTTCATTACAGAATAACTTCACAATTTAACTTGTCTAGAAAAGGGAACTATTTCCAGTGTCACATTTTAGAAACTTTTATATTTAAAAATCTTATAACAAATATATTTGTGAGGATATTTTGATATAGTTCAAAAAAATTTTACTTTGGTTTCTTGTTTCCTTATAAATATGTTTTGTTGAGATTAAATTGTCATATGCATATTAGGTTTTAGAAGTACAACATGATTCTTTATTTGTAGAATTTGCAAAATGATCTCCACAATAAGTTTAACATCAGGGGTTTTAAAATAAAATGATGCTTTTCTATTAGTGTGGATGACTCACTGAGCACTTAACTGATACATTCTTTTCTGTTTTATGGCATGAACAATGCTGTTTTCCAGATTCATTTTCTGGGGAAAAAAATTGCCTTCTGAGCACACAGAACGCCACACTTCAGGATCACTGAAGCTGAATGGGGACAATGAGACTGAATCTTTGGCAATTTCATTTGTCATATGTCCTGTGAGTTCCTCCGTATCCTTTCCTTGCCTTCTAGCACAGCTCTAGGGACCACGGGGTGAAGATCACAGCACCAAAACACGAGAACTAATTCACTTCCCTACATCACTTCAGGTCATCATACTCCCACTGGGACATAGAGCTACCTTCTTACCTTCTTTCATGCTAAACCAAGGAGATTTGGGGTGAGAATGGAAAGAAACATAGTAAAACATTACCTGACACTGCCCACATCGTTTTACTTTTGACTGACACTTTAGTTAACAGAGTTTATTGGCTATAGAGGGTTTAGGTCCTCTAACCTCAGGTCTCCTCAAGGAGGGTAGGTCTGGAAAAGCAAGCTTATCTATTCCTGGGAGCTAGAAACCCAAGTGAGAAATTCTGTAGTCTCCTTGCTAATTGTGGAATCTTACGTCTGCTTTCTCTGCTGTTTTCCTTCCCTCCTATGCACCAACAGGAAGGTGGTTCCTAAAACACAAAGCTATTATCTCCAGCATTCTTCAACAAAGCAGAGAATAAGATGTGACAAAGCTTGGCTCAAGGAAGCAAAGGATTAGTGAGACTCTTCTCTGAATCCCACACTATGTTCTACTGAAACTGCCTCTAAACTTCAGTTTGTCCCATCAACTTTCTTTGGATGATGTAGGACTTCTCACAAACTGCTCCTGTGCATAGGGATGCTGACTTGGCCTTTCTGTGGGGGAAAAATTATGTGGGACAAAGCAGATGTCATAAGTTAAAAATAACCCATTTTGGGAGGACGGAGAGATAGTACAGTGGGTAGGCACTTGCCTCACACAAGGAAAACCTGGGTTCAATCCCTGGAACTACATATGGTCTCCTGATCCCAGTCAGGAGTGATCCCTGAGCATAGAGCCAGGATTGATTCCTGAGCAAGAATCAAGAGTAAGCCCTGAGCACTTAAAAGAAAAAGATGTTGTTTTAACATGTGTAACTAAAATATTGGATAAATAACTCTAATGCATTAAATTCAGTCAACCCCAAACACAGTTCCTGTTGACAGAAAATAGAATACCACAAACTGATAACTCTTTCTTTCTTTCTTTCTTTCTTTCTTTCTTTCTTTCTTTCTTTCTTTCTTTCTTTCTTTCTTTCTTTCTTTCTTTCTTTCTTTCTTTCTTTCTTTCTTTCTTTCTTTCTTTCTTTCTTTCTTTCTTACTTTCTTTCTTTCCTTCCTCCCTTCCTTCCTTCCTTCCTTCCTTTGTTTCTCTCTTTCCTCTCCCTCCCTTCCTCCTTCCCTCCCTCCCTCCCTCCTTTCTTTCCTTTTTGCTTTTTGGGGTCACACCCAACTACGCTCAGGGGTTACTCCTGACTTTTTGCTCAGGAATTACTCCTGGCAGTGCTCAGGAGACCATATGGGATGCCGAGGATTGAACCTGGGTTGGCCTCATGCAAGGCAAACACTACCCGCTGTGCTATCACTCCGGCACCACAAACTGATAACTCTTGGATGCAAAAAAGGAAAGAAGGTTGCAACCCTCAGTGTTCTATATTCTCAAAAGACAATTCACAAGACAGGCAGCAACTTGTACCAAATCCTAAAATGCATGTATAAAAATGCATGTCCAGGGTGATCATCAGACCAGACTGTGAATATATCCTCTGTACTAACTTTGATCAAATCTCTGATGTTCAAATTGAAATGGCTTTGCTGTAAACTACCGTGAATACCATAAGTATTCAGGAAATAAGACATAAGACATCAGGAAATCCTGAATCTTAAATCTGAAATGTTTTTACCTGAAGAAAGGAAGTCTCCTAGAAGATTTTCTCTTGGCCACATGAGTAGGAAATAGCCCATTTCCACAACCTTTCCAGGGGGCTTTTGTCATATATTCATCAGTAGTATGACTGGGCCCAACACTCCTATATTATGTTAATATCCCTTCCTCTTTGTTTTTTAGACAAAAAATAGTATTTATACAAATAAAAAGTTAATTATATTTGCCTTAAAAATCTTAAAGTGACATTATAACATAATTAATAAGTATAACTTTATAACTTATATAAAGTTATGTATTCATATATCATTAAAAGTCAAGTATATACTACAACTAAACTTATCGCTAAAGAGCCAATTCTAGCCTCTATTAAACTCCCTTTTTCCTCACTTTCTATCTCTTCTGTGCCACTAGGGGGAGTCAGTGTATGAAAAGTTAATGGAGATATGTTAACTATTCAGATACAAATAACCATTCCTTATTCTTTAAGGAGATGAACTTTGCATTTCCCCTGGAAACTAAGCTTCTGCCAACTTGCAATAGGAAGTCAGTTGTTTTAAAGGGGGTCAGTCTTGGAGACAGGAAGTAACCAATGTAATTAGTAGCACGATCAAAAGCACTAAAAGGAAGTTACTATTTCCACAATGGTACACTAGAGGTCTCTCTAACCTAGGCTTACTAAATCAGTGGTTAGTAAAATACCTTTGAAATGTGAGTTATTATTTCCATAATATATGCACTATTTATTTATGTTCCTGTAGGAGGCCTAATATTTTCACTGAAAATGTTACTTTTAAGGGGAATTATTGGAACATAAATTCAGTACGTTTACTATGTTCCGAATAAATATACTGTTGAAATGTACAATGCATACACCGATGTCATTTGATAATCTTCCTCTTACTTTTTTTTTCACATCTGGTATTTGGATCTGCCTTACAGCTGTCTGGCTCTAGCTAACTGGAATCTCCTTTCTTGAATGATCTCTTTGCTCACTTCTGCACATCTATTTCCATGCTTAGAGAAATGTAGCTTATTGCTCAGAGGCAGGACTACATGAGGTATAACCTGACCAGGTACCTCTCTCAAACATACCAAATGGCCTCACTATCTAGCTTATGAAATGAAAAGCTTGTGCTGGGTTAATGGGTCTGATCTTTGGCTGCACCACTTTTATAAGCTTTTAATAGACCAGGAATGTGCTCAGTGGTACAGCACTTGCCTTGCATGTGTGAGGCCCAGCACCAGAGAAATTAAAAAACAAACAAACAAAAATGTCTAGACTTTAGGTCACTTGTGAGTCTACCTCAGATAAACTAAATCATAATTTGAGGTGTGAAGGAAGGTGGAGGAAGGCATCAGAGAAGTTTAAAAAATTCACTCACACTCTGATTCTAATTTACACCCAAGGCTGAAATGACTGACACTGCTTTACCTGAGGTTGGTCTAATCTTCTATCAGGGTCCTCAGGCTTAACCTCGACAGGCTAATATAAGTGTTGACATATTCAATCCACAGAAGTTTAGTTCTCCTGGGTGTTTTACAAGTTTAGAGATTTCACTGGGAAATTTATTCCTAGGAGTTGGGTTTCTTCTGCAATTGATGGTACACTTAGGTCAGTCTACAAAGCCAGAATCAATGGACAGGGGCACTTTGGGTCCTCACTTCACAGAATGCCATGTAGGTGACACTTCGTAAATATTCTATATTTCTCATTTTTGTCAATACTTATAAGAGAGGGGGCAGTTTCTGAGGAAGGCCAGTGCAATTCTCCCTCCAGTACAAACTGACTGTAAACCTATGAATAGTGCAGACAGACACACCTATATCCTATGAATAGTGCAGACAGATACACCCATATCTATTAATTATTGATGGCACAATCTGAATTTGGAATCTATTACATGTCATTCTGTGTTTCAATGTATCTGCTTAAAACCGGCCCCCTGGTTTTGTTTCAGTACCTGTACATATTTTGTCACAGAGAGTGACCTAACTATCAATGTTCTCAGGTATCTAATGTGTTCAGATAAAATATGGACGTCAACTTTGTTCAGTAAAAATATTTACCTTCTCAGATAAAATGAAACTGTGTTTGTGGTGTTTTCACTCCAACCTGAAGAGGTATTTCTCAGTTTTCTCTACTGAGAGGAACCCTTTGCTTCTGTGTGAGAGAATTAACAGGCACAACATAATGGACCTTAAATGATATGGTGAGTCCAGTGCCAAGAGTACAGCTGCGCTTTCTATAGTAAAGAGCTACTGACTGTCCGTTAGAGCAGATCCAAACTACCGCATTCTTCAGAGTTACAGTCCTTTCATAAAGCAGGTTTGCAGACATTACTCTCTCTTTCTTTCTTTTGGCAATTTTTTTTTATTGAACCACCATGAGATAGACCATTACAAAGCTGTGCATGATTGGGTTTGAATCATACAGTGTTCCATAACCCATCCCTCTACCAACACTGAGCTTCGCACCATCAGAATGGAAAGACCAAAAGTCAGAGCAATCACAAAAAATAACACTAATCACACTAATCCCAAACAATAACTATGTTCTGCATTTGGGATGGGGTGGCATTTGGGTCACTGGAAGAAGAGATAGGGCCTATTCCTAATTCTGTGTCCAGGAGTGAGCCTAGTGGTACTTTCGGGGGCATATTTGGTGCCAGGGATCAAACCAGGGTTGGTGCATGCAGGGCAAGTGCCTCACCCCACATTATCTCGCTGGCCCTGTTCTCCGTCTTACATTGAGCAGTTCCCACACAGTGCTCACCTGTCGGGGCGCTCTGCGGGGTCCCCGACAGTGCCGGGAAGCAAGTTCCCTTCTACCTCCGAAGCCGGCGAGGAATGGATGAACACTCAGGGATCCGATGAGGTTTTAAAAGACTTTACTTATCACAGGTTCAGGCATACAAATCAGCAAAAGGAAAAACCCGATGCTTAGGATTCCAGGCTAGAACCCCAGCCACGTGTAGGCCAAGATGGCGACCACCACGTGTGAAACTTCCAAGGGGAATAAACGCTCACAAGGCGAAATCCCACCGGGAAGAAGAAGCCCGGGAGAGCGGGAACCTGCAAGTTTATACCCCCAGCAACTTAGACCTTCCTCCCATTGTTATGGAAAGCAGGGAGGGTCCAATGCCCTTAGGTAGTCCCTCCCTGCATCTCACCTAGGGCCTTTACTGTGCTAATGTTTTGAGCCGGAATGCCTTTGAAATGTAGAGAAGGGGGTTTCTGAGATGGCAGGTCACTATACCAAAGATCAACACCAATGCCAGTTAAATATTTCTCCAAGCCTTCACAAGTCTCCTCTACTTCATTGTAGTTTTATATTTTATCAGGGAGCCATGCTTGTTTGTTTGGAAGCAAACAGCATTTCTCTCTGGTCTAATTACTTAGGTGTCCTTACGTGGCCAGGCTAATATGCTGGTAAGATCTAGCTAGTCCCACGATGATTGTGATAGCATGGGAGAATATTTATACCAGCTAGTACAGCATACATGGTCGGATAAACTGCCACATTTAGACTACCCCCTTATCTACGGAGTGATCTGCAGGAGGCAATCCAGAGCAGATGCAGCGGCCCTTAGGAGTCCTGCAACACTCACCCTACCTCATACCAATTATTTCAGAGTTTTTCATACCCATCTTCCAGGATTTTAGGGAGACAGTTTAACCAAAGTTTTGTGAGCTTTGTCAGAGACAGCTTACTTTCTGAGTCCATCTGTACCAGGGATTTAAAAACTGATTCAAAGGCATATTTCAAATGTATTTTAGTGTCTCCTGCTTTATAAGAAATAGAAGTGGACATATGTTATTCATTGCGCTTACGTGATTCAAAAGGACCGTACCTATCCAACGTGTCATCAGATCTGTAACGGCTAATTGTGGCTTTTGGTTCATCTCCCTCATTCTTGTTCCTGTAACATAAAAAAATACAGAAAGGTTAAATAAATTAGAAAAATGTTTAGAAAAACTATCCTATACTTGGCAAGGGCTTTTTCTTTTTAGGTGGGTGATGTATAAGTTACAAACAAAAGGTAGATTTGGAAAATTCAAAACTTCCCAGGTCTTGACTTAGGTAAAATCAATTCTGGAAAACCCAATTCCCCATATTAATAAATAAAATATTCTCTGACAACAATTATTTTCAACTACACTGTGACATATTCAAATAGGGACTACAGATATGCAAAATCACACCTCGCCAGAGGACTCATATTAATATGCAAGTTTGTCCATGTTGGTCAAGTTTATATACTATACACTCAGTCACTCATAATCAGCCATGAGATATTTTTAAGGTTTTTAGCGGTACACAAGCCAACTCAACAGGCTATACAAAGTGCTTTCTTTAAAGTTCAGCATCTTGGACAGGATTGAAAGAAGATAATTTTCTGTTTGAAAAAGGATGAAAGAGAAGAAAAAATGGAAAAAGAGAGAAATAGGAAATGCTGCAAAGAATTACAAAGAAAGAAGAAAGGAGGAAAACAAAGAGGTGGATGTTTCCTGTTTTCTTAAAAACTGGAAGAGAAGGGTTGAGAAAAGGCCACAGTGAGATACAGAGGCGAAGAGTTGAGAAGAGAGATAAGCAGAAATAAATGGAGGAGGAAGAAGACAAGAAAACAATGGAAGAGCTTGAGTACACAGAGTACAAATTGTGATCACCAAGCAGAGGATAGAATGTGACCAGGCTCATTAATTAATGAGGTACAAAACCTTTAATGCTTTATATAATCTGTGTTACAGTGAAAGCAACCTCATTAGGGAATCACAATATACTACGTGACATGGAAAGCAAGAACTTTGGGGAATCACAATAAACTGGTTTGCATTTGTAAACATCATATGAATTTGAGGCATCACAGATACTGAATCAGAAAAAAAAAGAAACCAGAACACAAGATTTAAATTTTTAATTTAATGGTGTATTTTCTAATTAATTATTTGAAGGTAAACAATTATAAAGGATTCTGCTGACGACATAGGTAATCAAGAATGTAATAACCCTGGATGCCTCTCAAAGCATTCAACAATGCATTCAAAGGTGGAAAGTGATTGGTGTGGTCAAAGATATTAAGGCACAATATAGGGAAATTATCAATTGATAACATTTATTTACACATGTCAGAATGAGAGAAGGCTTTATAGTAGAAGTCTGAGCTAGATCTTAGGAAACAAACAGTTGTGAACTTTTTTTTAGGGATAGGAGTAAAGACCAGTTAAGGTAAGAAGAAGGTAAAGGAAAATACCTCTTGTCATTCCCCCAACTTTTTTAAGAAAACAGTGAAATCATGGTATGCTTCACCATCCTGTACGACTGTGAATATGAATAAGCACTGGAAGTCATCTGACCCTTGCCACAAAATAGCCCCATCCCAGGGGCCATTTCTTTATGGCTTTCATAAATTCTTTATGGTTTTATTTTTCTGAGTAATAATGACAACACATAACTGTGTTCATTTATTTGCTGACTCTCCCACCTCAATCTTCCTCTAGGAAGCAAGTTCTCTGGAGGCAGGGATCTAGTTTTGTTTCCAGTTCTTAGGTCACTGTCTGGTTCGTAGTAAGCATCTCCACAGGTACCATTTGTGTTAGCGGCATTATGCAGCATGTTGAAATGAGCTGGCAGAGCTGACACACACTTAATCTCAGCCTTTACTCAAAAGAATCTCCTCGCATGTGTTGTCACTGTTGCCGAAAGCACTTCCTTCCCTGCATATTCCCATCAGTCTCTCTTTCCTACTAGAAAGCTTTCCTATTCCTCCTTCAAGCATCACCAACACAGAACACCAGGTTCTAGTGAGGCTTATAAGTGATTCGGGCAGCTTTGGTGTTTTTGTCCTCTCTATTACTAGAGAACTGTCACACAACTCTGCAGTACACTCTCCATGGTAAATTCCAGCATGTAACTTATGAATCCATCTTTTTCCATGATAGAGAGCTCCTTAAGGTCAAGGGTGGTGCTTCATACCCCTCAGCATTCCTAAAAATGTCAGGACACAGCAGGGACTTCAGAGTGATGGTAAATGGACACCAAAGGGAGAAAAATCCCTGGAGAGGAATGTAAGTGCCAAGTGGGTGTCCATTGGAGCAGGCAAAGAGTAAAATAATCCACACCACCTTGGGGGCCGGAGCAATAGCACAGCGGGTAGAGCATTTGCCTTCTACAAAATCAACCCGGTTCTATCCCCATCATCCCATATGGTCCTCCAAGAACTGCCAGGAGTAATTTCTGAGTTCAGAGCCCGGATTAACTCCCATGAGCATGGCTGGGTGTGACCCAAAAAGAAAAAAAAAAAATCCACACCACCTTTTCCGGATGTATTTTGAGAGACTAGTTACAAGTCAAGAAAAAGTGTCTTGGGCTTACTAGTTTGTGTTGCTGAAGATAAAAACTCAATGTGATGATTAAACTAAAACAATGTCTTATAGGAAATGTCTGCGAAACATAGTTTGAGATGTAAAATAATCAACAGTGAAGGTATGAAATTCCTGTTAATCTAAAACACGTACAGAATGTAAATCTTAGCTTTCCTTTTCACTCTTCAATCCAAGTATAGTTGTTATTTAACAGTTACAGAAAAAGCCAATAAAATAACGAGATTAATTTCTTTTGGTGGTTTAAGTCAGAGCATCCTTATGATTGGAGAGAAGTCCATTCGAGAACAAAACTGTTATCTTCAAAATCATGAAAGCCAATGAGTCTGCTGAATTGCATAACAGTCATTGAAATGAGCTAAGATTGTAACCCAGAAAAATAATGGAGACTCTCGCATAAAGGCTTGAAGACCCTAAGAAAAGGTTATATAGGATTTAGAGAAATGAATTCCAAAACTGGAAGTCTTTAAAAGAAACATAATCAAAGTATCTGTTTAACTTTTTCTTCAGTACACACCATAAAAGAAGATCAAGTACCTCTCGGTGACAGATACAGGTTACTGAACCAGATAAAACATGTCTGATACATAATTAACTTCTTCTGATGGGTGTGTTTGTTTGTATGTGTGTGAGTGTGAATCTGTTCCAATAATAATATTATCTATTTATTAGATCATCCAGATTATTTACAACATTGTGTTTACTAGTCCTGTCTGCATTTTCCTACTAATTTGCCTTTGTGTATTTACTACTGAATATGCTCTATAATTTAGTGGTCTTCCATATTCATACTTAGGAGTTTCTAAAAAGAAATATCTCCTCCCATAAAGCAGGTGAGCTCTGAAGTCGTTTCTGTATTTCAGAGTTCCTGTATCTAAAATTCAGAGATATCTATGTTTCTGGGAGAGCTCTCTTCTCCTGTCAGAAGAACTACCATACCTCATGGTGGGATTGTTACTCTACACTCCAAGCCATAGTTATGAAAGCATGCAGTTGAAAAACCACAAAATTTTCCTTATGGAAAACCCTGATGCTATCACATTCTCCTTCATGTGCCTAGAACATCAGTGAAGGCCTGAGGCTAGCCACAGATATTTAGCCTGTCTTCAACAACTCTTCTCTCAAAACTACTGTCTTTGTGTTTCTGCTAATGATGTAACTTGTCTAAACACCCACCTGTCCAAGGCATCATGGGAATTATGTCTGTTGAGCACCACCCTACCATAATTTTCATCTCTGTGGAGAAAAGACAATAGTAAGTCACATAAAAAGGTACCATAGAATTTGGTAAGCTTTGAACAAGGGCAGCATGCAGAATGCTTAGTTTTTATTGCAAGGTAAATTCATTTTACTTCAACCATTTATAAAATTCAAGTAAGTATTTTAACATGTTATCAATTAAAAGAGCATGGTGAAGAGAAACAAGCTTATCAATACAAATGATTATTTGTTTTATGAGATTTGCAAGTAATACAATAGTGAATCATAGGGATTTCCATGTTTCTTATTTCATTTTTAAATCAAATATAGAAAAACCTGTTATCTATTATGTATATATTAGAATACTTTTCTGTAGGAAGGCAGATGTTTTCTTCCCAAAAAAATTTCAGTTTGCATAAACCCATTATATCTGCACATTCTTATTTCATGGACATAATATATTTCCTTGAAAAAATAGGAAAATAAGTTTTGTGGTTAAGGAGGTTGATAATTCACAGTCAATTTAGCCCATTTTTGACCCAGGTGAATATAAGTTACATTAGTTTTCTCCTGAAAATAATTCTATATATTAAGCAAGAAGATATTGTACATTCAATTCATAGATAAGTAAATTAATCAGAGATTTTATAGCTTTCCTAAGGCTAAAAAGAATAGAGAATCCAGATTCTTTTATTCCAAATATTTCCTCCTTTGCCCAAAGAGTAATTTAGTAGTCTTCCACTAAATTAAACTGATTTTTATCCATTTCACTGCATAGGAAAGTTTGTAGAATTAAATTATTAATTTGGAGTACAGTGGGTAGGCCATCTGGCTTGCATGCAGCTAACCCTGGGTTCGGTCTCCATTGCTCCATATTGTCCTCCAGAGAACCACCAGTAGTGACCCCTGAGTGTAGAGCCAGGAGTAACACATGAGCATTGCCAGGTGTAGCCCCAAAACAAAACAAAATGAAAAACCGAAACAAAAAGCAAATATTTCTATTTTCCTACTGGTCAACCTTGCAATAAACATTATACAAAACCCCCAAGAAATGTGTTCCTTACTTTATACTGCAGACCTGAAAGTACAAGCAATGTTAAGGAAGTGTCAAAACATGCAGTGGAGCCTTGGCTTTAAGCCAAGGCAGAGAGTGAGCACCTGAATCTTTTTCATGTCAATTCCACCAAACCTGTAATACTACATTTCTCCTGGTTCTGCTCCACTAACATTACTCAACACTCTAGAAGCATTTATAATAATACTATAAGAGAAACTTAGTAGACAATTAAAAAGAAAGATGAACAGTGACACTGAAACAATTCCAGAAAATACACACCCTTAAAGATCCCAACAGAACTTTAAAGTTTGTTTCTATTAAAACACCATGATATAGACATTTACAAAGCTGTTCACGATTGGGTTTCAATATCATGCAATGTTGCAGCACCCATCCCTCCACCAGTGCACATTTCCCATCACCATCATCCCCAGATTCCCTCCCTCCCACCCCAGAATTGCTCTACAGTAGGCACATTGCCACTTCTCTCTCTCTCTCTCTCTCTCTCTCTCTCTCTCTCTCTCTCTCTCTCTCTCTCCTTCCCTCCCTTTCTCTCCTCTTACACATCGTGGCTTACCATACACACATTTAGGGATTATCATATAAATACCTTTGCCTACATTCAATGCTCAGTTCTAGTCTGGCATTACCGACCATTTCAACAATTAACAGAACACTGGTATATATTTATATCCCACATATGAATGCTTCATCATTACTCATCAGAGACAAGCCAATCAAAACCAACAGAACGTTTTAATATCTTTGATATCCCTTTTCTAAATTTGACACAGGCTTATTCTTACCAGAAAAAATAATAATACCACAATATCCCAGAACTGAACCAGTGGAACTTGAGGAAACATCCCAGACAATTTCTACTTTGTTCAGCAGCTACCCTACTGTCCAAGTTGGCTTTAATGGGGGAAGTAGGCATATTTACTGTCAAATTATCATCCCTACCGACATCCCTACCAACAGGAACTTGTCTTAGACATCTTATCTTCACACATTTGTGCAAACATTTGCAAGCCCAAATTTATAATCTATACTTCACAGCCTGTTACCAATATGGAAAATATGAGTGCTCTATTAGGCACGGCAGAGCCTGGCAAGCTACCCGTGTTGTATTTGATATATGCCAAATACCAGTAACAATTATAGACCTCATTCCGGAATGGATTGGGGCTCTTTATGTTCCTGAAGCAAGCAGATGCCTTGGGCTCTACTAGCATGAGACAGGACATATGGAGATGTTACTGGGGCCCGCTCGAGCAAATCGATGATGAACGGGAAGACAGTGATACAGTGATATTAGGCACTAACAGAAGCAGTAAACAATGCTTCATGAAGGAAATTAAAAGTAACCCCGAAAGTTAGTGTGGGTCACCAAATGACCCAATTGTCCCTTAAAATATGCAAATTTAACGTACAAATTATAGACTTAAACCGTTATAAGCAGGTGCTCAAATAAGCACAAAAGTAGTTATTTTGTCAGAGTTTAGAGTAGGTATTCAGGTATTTAGACAGGATTTGTTAACTTCAGAACTGCTGAGATGCGGGGTTTGATTGCTTTGTGTTATGGAGAGTGTTCTGTGCTCTGTACAATGTTTAGCAGTGTCCCTGGCCTCCGTCCACAGTATGTCAGAATTACTCCCAGGTCTTGACAACTAGACAAGTCTCCAACTTTGCTTGGGAAATTGCTGCTGATCATGAACCACAGTTTTCTTGTAGAGATCAATGAATAGGGCATGATAAAATCTCTATCCCACTATTGAAGCTGTGTGTCACTGGACAGTTAGTTAACTCTCTGAGCTTAATAATCCTCTTCTGTAACAAGATGATGTAACACCTTCTGTGTGTAATTTTTGTGGCATTTAGTGGCACGTTATCTGTGTATATGGTCTTTTATTTATTAAGTACCAAGTGTATCAAGTCTGATTCAAGAGGCAATGCATGCACACAAACATCTGAATATATACATAATGTTTGGGCTGGGAAAATGTATTTTATGCTGGCTTTTCTGAGGGGATAGATGGGCTAACTCTTGGCTCTTACTCAGGGATCACTCCTGGTAGTGCTTAGAGGACCATTTATTGTGCCAAGCATCACTTTGGGGCCAGCAAGCATCTTAACCCTTGATTTATCATTTGGCCCTATAAATGTATTTCATAAATATGTTAACAGTATGGTTACCTTCTAACAGTTATGGTTCACATTTCCCATAGAGCAGTAAAAGCCATGCTCAGAGAAAGCTATCTTAGCAGTGTTTTCCATTATACCACTTTTAACACCCTTCCACTACTTTATGGACTGTGGCGGCTGGAACTAAAATGAACTGATTTTTATCCATTTCACTGCATAGGAAAGTTTGTAGAATTAAATTATTAATTAGGAGTTATTGTATCTTTATCTCAACAGACAAGATCAGCATTCATCAGGCACTTCCCTATTGTGGGATAAGTAATTCCTACTTTGAAATTGGAAAGTCATTTTGCTTTGAATTTATCAAGTAAACATAAATATCTCCTCTAGTTATAACTATAAAGTCATACTTTTTCTCACCATCACTAAGTGATACTGCTGAAAATGTGATAGAACAAATACGTGCATACGAAATCTTACCAAAAGTTAAGGCATGCCACAAAATACTATCAAAACAAAGAGTTCCATTTCCAGAGAGCCATTAGCTTCCCAAACAGAATAACTCACTCAACTCATGCACCCACGCAGCTTCTACCTCCTTACCTTTCTTCTTCAGGACGCTTCTTTATCCAGCTGTTATCCTGTAAGAAAGCTCTTCTTTTGCTCAAGTCATGAAAACCCTGCTGCCTTGGCGTGGTCCCCTGAGTGGTACTCTTCATAGCTATCAGGAAAAAGGCGAAAATTGGAGAGAGATGATTGCATGGAGTTGAGTGTGGGTTTGGTAACCTGGAAATCTTGAGAAGCAGCTGTGATTGGCCAGCAGCAGTTTTCTAGGCTAGCAAGTTAGTACTGTTTCAAAGGCGGATATGCTGGCAAGAAAGAACAAATCCCACACCCCATCATCAAAGATAACATATAAAACTCAGATGCCAAATGAAACTCCCCGTGCAGTGCATGAGGCCCTGCCTGGCAGTAAAGACCTGGGATAAACCAAGTCAGGGTTTAGTGCGTTGGGCATTTTACTCAAAAAGAGCTATCTTTCAGAAGTGCAAGACTATAGATAGTAAGCTCTGATTATTTCAATTGCAAATAAATTATTTCATCTCATGAAATCCACAATCACAAGAGCTCAAACGTAAAAATGGAAATCTTAACAGACTGAAACAAATCTTAATTTCAACCATGTGAGTAAAAGCATAGAACTTACATTTTTCCTTAAGCCCAACTTTAGCCATGGTAATTAGATAGTTGTATCAAAGTACTCAATAGCTATATAAAAGATGTAAGATCTACAAGTTGTTTTTCCCAGGTTTTAAAGTTTTCTGAGTAAAATAAACATCATTTCATTACCGTTTCCTGTGGGAGGGGTTTTTCTTGAGGTAAAATTGGACATGCCGTCTCCCAGCAAGGATCTAAAAGACAAATGGTAATTGAAAGAACACAATAATGACTCTGAGATTCTGTAAATACTTTCATTGCTAACAAGATATATTTTTAATGATTTGACAAAGTGACATGGTCTAGCAGAACAAACACATGACATCAAGTACCCCTGAGACCCTGAGAATTTCTCTTTGTGATGCATTTACTTTATAGGTAAACACCCACAGCGCTGCTCACCCCAATGTTATATAACAAGCAATTAGCATAGCTAGGGCATCAATTAATTCACATTAATCATTAAGTGCCTACGAAGCACATACATTATTTCTGGCACTGAGCCAGAAGGTGGAGATAAAAAGATGAAGAAGGCAGGAGTATGGTTAGGTGACAAGGAAGACAGACCCAGATGTTTACCCATGCACAGAGTGCCCTGAAAGATTCATCAGTTCTTACCCTGGGGAAGCCAAAGTTACCCTAGGCTACTTGTGTGATTAAAAGAGGCAGTCAAGGGAATGGAAATGCCAAGTTTGGGGGAGTATTGGTGATTGGTTTCTTAGCCATAAGCAGCCTCTACAGTTAAGATGCTAAGGGATTAATATGAGCTCGATGCCCCAATTTGTCTGACACTGATTAGGCTTCCAGAGCTGCTCACAGCCTTGTGACTCCTAAGCACTTTTGCTTCCATGAGCCTCTTGCTACATACACATACACACACACAAAGAGAGAAAACGATATTTTATGACAGTATAAAGATGAAAATAATACAGTCTCTCATTACTTATTATTAATTTTACATACTCCATGGGGCCCGCCATTTTCCACATCTGGACTTCCCTCTCGTCACAACTCCACCCAGCAGACCAGACTATCACAGCTCGCTGCCGCGGTTCATCTATAAATGCTTTATTTAGAGGTGACTACAACAGTATGCCACCCTGCACAGCAAGCCTGGCAAGCTGCTCGTGTAGTATTTGATATGCCAAATACCAGTAACATTTATATTAGGTCATTCACGTGACCTAATATAATGGTTTGAGGCTCTCTATGTTCCTGGAGCAAGCGGATGCCTTTGGGTTCTACTAGCATGAGACAGGACATATGGAGATATTACTGGTGCCCGCTCTAGCAAATAGATGATTAACGGGAAGATTGTGATTGTGATTGAATTTTACATATTTCCCTTTTCTATTATAAGAAATTAAATTCAAACACTTATAGGTACCTACCTCAAGATTGCTGAGCCCTGAACACTGACTTTTCTGCACAAAGGGAAAATCAGTCTTGGATTTCCATGACTGTTAGGCATTTGGTTTAATTTTATTTTACTTTATTTTGGAGATATGGGGACACCCTCAGTGGTGTTCAGAGATTATTCCAAACATGATGCCAGAGGTCATTCCTAGAGATGCTTGGAGCTGCTGGGGATCAAACCCAGACTTCTGACATGAAAATCGTATGTTCCAGCTCTCTGAGTGATTTGTCAAACCCCTCTTGTTTGGGAGAGATATTTCAATGGGGAGAAGTTTTACAGGCTGCCTCTTGAGGTGCTGCTCGTGGGGCTACAGTGCCTGGCTGCGTTGGCAGGTGGCAGACAGGAGATAGGCTTGTCTACAGCTGGAACTCTGGATGGTTGATGGTCTGACATAGCAAAAGACTGGGCCCCCTGGGATGAACCCAGAGCCACCACAGAGCCTAGCAAGCTCCCCATGGAGTATTCGATATGCCAAAAACAATAATGGACCTCATTCCCAATGAATGGAGACATGACTGGTGCCTGCTTGAGCAAATCGATAAACAACAGGAGGACAAATGACAAGTTACCGAAATCATTTTTCAGGAGGCCTGAGGCCACATAGTGATGCGTGGGCTATATTCTGCAATTCTTAGGTGCACAAAGTGGAGCTAAGGATTAAACCAAGGTCTATCACATGTAAATCAAGTGCCTTAAACTCTGCTATCTTTCTTGTTCCTCTCTTTGGTTTTAAAACCATAAGAATCTTTGGAAAATTGCTATGGCGGATCATGAGGGGTGAGCTATACTGGTGGATCACCAGGACTGAGCTGTGTTGGTGGGTAACCAGGGATGTTATATTACTTTTCCATCCAACCAGTGTATACAGGAACATGAGGCTTCAATGTTGGGAGATAAGTTCAGGTATATTACACTAAAAGTCTGTAACTGCAGCACTTAAACTTCTGATAAAATAGGGATAGCAAATCTCACAACAGGGCTGGCATAGACTTCATAAGGCTCTCGTGATGATTAAACGAACAATGTACACAAGCGTCCCTCTGATAAACTTTAAGTGTCATTTGGACTAACACGGTATTAGCAGGCAGTCGCTTATAGTTATAGGGGTAGCTGTTTAAAGGCGTGACTAGAGGGGTCTAAAAGCTCCCATCTCCCATATTCGAATGCAAAAATACCTCCCTCAATAGTTTGTATCAGGCCTGTGTGTGATAAAGATCCATTTATCGAATCAAAGGATGCGCTCCCTGGGGCCTGCTTTTCAAAGGGCAGTACTCCAGAGTGCTAGAAGTAGAGCACGGGGTTCCAGGCCAGCTCTCCTTTGCCAGGCTGGTATGTGGCACTACTTCTTCCCTGTGGACTTACCCTTAGTTAGTGGGATTTCATAGTCAAACATACACACTTCGCAACTACATACACACACATCACATCTAGAACCACTAGCAGGAGACAGACATGTTTGGGTTAAAGAGGTGAGTCATAAGAAAGAGTCAACTCAGCAATTGACTTTCACTCCCCACTGGGGCAGAATAAGCAACACCAGCAGAAAGCATCATTTCGCAGCTCTTTCCCACCCCAGCCCACCCCCATCATGTATTTCTATCTGGCCCCTTTTTCTTCTCCTGAGATCATACCCCCCTCTCAGGCATAGACACCCAGATCCTCTTCAGTGCTGCTTCTACACGGCCCAACCTAAGACTAATGATCAGTCCGATCAGTCCTGGCATTGCCTTCCTCCATGCCAGGTGCCATTCTCTTCAAAAATAGTTGAGTCTAAAGACTTTGGAGAAGGTAAAAACATCTATATTGGAGCCAGAACAAGAGTACAGCAAATAGGGCATTTGTCTTGCATGTGACCTGCCTAGGTTTGATCCTTTGACCATTCCCTTTCGTCCCCTAAGTACCATCAGGAGTAATGCCTGAGTGCAGAGCTAGTGAGGGGCAGAGCCAGGAGTAAGCTCTGAGCATTTCTGGGTGTGCCCGCTGTTCCACACCTGCTCTCCCACTTGCTCCCTGTAAAAAGAATCTATATTGAAAGAATGTGTTTGACTGTTTTTGTTCCACTTCCTAGTTACAAAATATGATAAAATAGGACTGCTCTGAGTATCAAACTAGGTGAAATATGTAGAGTCTAATTATTGCCCAATATACACTAGGTGCTTAATAGTTCTTTACTTTAAAGCAAAGGGCAAAGAGAAAGGTGTGGTTGGGTGTGAAGAGGAAATTGAACAGGCTTAAATTATGGCCTCAGGGAAGTCCTGGCTTGTTTTGGGAGGTTGCTAAAACTCCGTAAAAAGGGAATTAAAGAGCATCTTGAGGGATATTTTAATTTCAGCTATTTTTTCATTTTTTGTTTTTGTTTGGAGGGGTGCTCCCAAGTAGAGTTCAAGGGCTGGGTGTGGGGGGCCACTCTTGGCAATACTTCTCTTAGCTGTGAAGGCCTAATGGTTCAGTGTTTGTAGAACAATACAACATTGCTCTGTTGTACTCAGTGCCTAGGGCATACCAGGCTGCAAGCCAACCCTTTGAGCTATATCCCCAGTCCCTACATGTTCATTTTGTCTGAGTTTGGCCCTGGTTCTCTAATTTCTTGACTAACTTAATTCCTATGGCTAAATGGACTCTCATAAATTGTTTCCCTTTAGTTTGGAAAAGAACTGAGGAGTTTATACTGATTGAACAGAAAGTCTATAATGATCCAAACACTGAATGCATGTTTGATGAGTTCACAAAGATTACAAACCATCATATGACAGGACCATATCACACAAAGAAGTTTTACAACCATCCACTCATCTGACTGGGTGTGGCCTGCAGTCGAGACCTAAATCTGGTACTCCCTCAGTGCTTGTTAGGGACTGAATAGCGACCCTCCTTCTCCAAATTCGTTCACAATATCTATACCCCAGCACCTCAGAATATGACTCATTTTAGATACATGGATCTTTAAAGAGGTGACTAAAAATTTGCTTGTTGGGTGAATCCAACTGACCTTATAAGAGGAGGAAATTTGACATGTAAGAAGACCTCAGGTGTGAGGCCATAAAAGCAAAAAAAAGAAAAGGTGATGATCTATGAACAGAGCAGAAAGTCTACAAAGAAACTAAAGCTTGGACTTCTGGTCCATAACTGTGAGAAAACAAATTTCTGCAACCAGCCAGCCAACTACTGAACGTCCTGATCAAAGAGGGTAGTCCACCAGTCTGCACAGTATTTTGTTATGGCAGCCCTCATAGAATACTTATGAGAAAGTTATTTAAGGGTCAGACAGAGAGTACAGTGGGTAGGGCATTTGCCTTGCAAGCAGCCCATCCACGTTCAACCCCTAACACCTAGCTCCGGAGTTATTCCTGAGCACAGAATCCTGAGAATGGCTGGGTGTGGCCCTGAAAGGAAAAACAATGTCATTCTAACACAGTTGTCACTCAAAGAACTTGGACCGCACTGTCCTTAAGCATCCCACTGCACTGCACAGGGATGTTGCTAATCATATATGCATCTGTTTATTGAGCCCTTGCTCTCAACAGCGCACGTAACAGGTATAACCTTTCATTCCAGTGCAGACTCAGTGAGGTGGTTATTTCTATTGCCATCTCCAAGCTGAGGCTCAAGGAAAGTATGCAGCGTATGTGTGGTAAGAGATGGAACCTGGCTTTAAGATCAAATGCAGATGCTTCCTTAGCCTGAGAATTACTGATCGCCATAAGGCACTCTGGCTTAAGAGGGAGAGAGGACAGGTAGACAGCACAGACCCACCTGACATGAACGTTTACACTCTGGAAATACCATGAGATGGACCACCAGGGGCTGGCATGGGGAACCAAGGTCAGATCTCAGCAGACGACCTACACTGAGCAGTAATCTCTGATATTTCCCTGGATAAAACATATTTCACACAAAACCTTGTACATGGAAGGTTATAGCAGCATTGTTTAAAATAGCCAAAAGGTAAAAACAACTCAAATGTCCATTAACAAATAAATGGATAACTTGATGCTGATATTGTTCATCAGTAGAAAGCAATAAAGTATGGATACATGCTTCAACACAGATGAAGCCTGGAACATGTCAAATGACAGAAGCCAGATATAAAAGACGGTGTGTAGGGCCAAATAGTAACGCAGCTAAGGCTAAACTTAGTTCAATTCAATCCCTGACATACTGTGTTCAGCCCCCTGAGCACCACCAGGAGTGATTGCTGAGAAAAAAAGCCAGAATCAAGCCCTGAGCACACCCAGATATGGCTCCCAAAATAAACAAATAAAAAACAAACAAATAAGTAAGAAAATAAGTGAAATAAAGGGCCATGTGTATACGGTTTCACTGGGACACTTTTTCACCAGGACACAATATTTTTCTTGGTATTCTACCCATATTCATCTTCAATTGGTTTTGTGGTAATTTATAGTTGCTCTCAACTGTCTTCCATAGCAATGCATTAAGAGTAATAAATTCTCCACTTTACAGGCATGGAAGCAGAGACCCAGTTGGGAAACTTAATGAGTAACAAAACGGAGGCGCAATCTGAGGTTTCCTAACTTGAGGCGTGCTCATTTTTCTTTTATCCCAAGGACTGCCTAATTGCCTGTCAGCACTTCCTGCAGAGAGTTAACTAGAGAGAAACATATATTGCCTTCTGAGACATAGCATTGGTTCTGATCAGATCCAACATTGATATACCCAAGTCTTTGGCATTCTTTGACACGCACTGATATTCTCAAGTCTTTGTTAGCTAGGCATTCTCCAGGTGGACAGGTTAAATGGAATAAAATAAGACTGGATGTCAAAAAAAGTTCACGGCCTACCAAGTTTTAGATTATCTAAGAAATGACTCCACTATATATGCCGATATAATCAATAGTAATAGTTTCCAATGCACTTACTGTCTGTGGACACCCCAGTTCTATCTGGTCAATTCTATGATATTTCCTGTGAAGAACTTGGTCTCTGCATTTCATCCTTCCCCTTCTCTGAAAATAATCTGCCACGCAGAAGGTAGGAGTACTCATTTTGATACTCTGAACAAATCACAGGACTAACATCCCTAAAAATGAAAGCTAATGGCATAGCTGGACGTTAGAAGGAGCTGGTGGATTCCTTGATGGCATCAGATTCATTCCCAGTCCCATTTTGTCACTAAATAAGTAATAAAAATGATTTATTCTATTTTTATTTAATAGTAATTTAAGAGGCATTGGAATTTAATATTGTGAGAAAATTTATTTTTTCCTCATCAAATTGACAAGTTATCAAGGTAGTAATGTCAGATATTCAATAATCCAAGACTGACAAGTTCTGTTCTTTGGACTGTTTCTCTTCTTGTTTAGTGTTTCATTTAATTCTCATACACAAGTTTTCTCAGTCCTATTTTCTTCATTTTTTGCTTCATTTGTACCCACTGACCATATCATTCTAATAATCTCTCTCTATCAACCAATTTGGTTATGCCAGAGCCATTTCTATAAGTGCTAATATAAAAATGCTAAGGCACTAAAAATCCCTACATTCTACATGCAAAAAAGAATAGATTTGAATTTTTTTAAAAAACCTAAGATGCAAACATCTACCATATCATCCCATACTTGCACAGAAATATTAATGCAATGGAATCTGTGTAAGCTCAGGTTATAAGATCATATGTTTATAAGCATACAGGTAGTTAACTAGTTAGCTATGTATAGATTGTATCGTCATTAATGTAGATCCACATTTATGTGAATAATACTTTCATACAAAATATATTTTATAGAGATAATTAGAAATTGAGAAGCTTGTACGTTAGTGTCAAAAAACTACATGCAGCAAAATCTTGTTTTACATTTTTATCTATTGAGGTATACTGAGTTTTAAATCCACTCAATACCCAAATAATGACACCTTAGTAGCCTCAACTCAGTAACACTGGATTATATATTCCACTCTTCAGTTTTATTCCAATTATGTTTTTAGCTTTTTGTGAAGATTAAACTAATTTTGGTCTTCAAAGAGCATATGCTTAATAACAGCAACACCAGCAACTGTATTTAAATATGGATTTTTATGAGAAAAGATGTGTGAATCCTGTCTGTCTCTATTATTTTAGAAATTACAAAAGCCATTTCATTTAAAGCTTTAACTGTTGAAGCTGAGAACTCTGAAGTCAAATAATGACATAAAAATCCATAAAGATAAAAAAAAAGTTTTTAACTTTGACCCAGTTTTCATTTCTTTATTATGTCCAAAAGCCAGAAAGAGCTAGCTTTCATCCACTGATTATAGACTCTTCCCAACAGTTTCTATCTTACGTGTTAGACAAAGTCACTTTTTCTTAAATTATAAATCACCAAATCAATGTTTTGGGTTATTTTTGACTGCCCTTGAAACTATCAAATGTCCACTATTTCTTAAGTTTGTCTTCATTTCAACTTCTTTTTATTTATTTTTTTGTTTTTTCCTTTGGGGTCACACCTGACTGTACTCAGGGCTTACTCCTTGCTCTGTGAGCAGGGATCACTCCTAGTGGTGCTCAAGGAGCCATATATGGTTCTGGGGATCCAACCTAGGTTGTCTGTATGCAACTTCTTTTCATCTCCCTATGGGACGCCCTGCGCGCCCAAACGACCACAACAGGATCCTTCTTAGAACACGCTTTATTGGAGCTTCTGAATTTAGAATACTTAAGATGGCGAAAAGGACCCCAACCCTTTGTGCAAGCTGCTTTTATACAGCTTTTGTTGGTACAGGTCATATGAGCTGATAGAACATACCCTGATTGGACAAAGCCTGAAATTACACCATGCCAGAGACCCTGCGCTTGCGCAGGACACCTGGGCAAGCACGGGACTCATGGCCTTGAAGACCCTGGCGCATGCGCAGGACACAAGGCAAAAAGATAACATGGCAGTGGAATTTGGCCTTGAAGATGCTCGTGCTAGGAGAAATGGCTTCCAGCACGAAATGGCGTCCATCAATCACAAAATGGCGCCTACACTTTCTCAATTTCCTTATTTTCTAATTTTCAGCCTAGCATTTTCCTTAGAATAGTTAAGTTCATCAGATGAATTTCTGGTCCCCTAGACCAGGCCATCTCTAGCTTCGCCTCCTGACCCTACTTCAAGAATTTCTTGATCCACCTCCTAAACCCAAACTATGTTCTTCATCTTTTGGGTTTTCTTGAAATAAGCCTATCATCATCATTGTTATTGCTTTGGTTTTGGGGGCACAGTCAGTTGTGCCGTCCGAGGGCAGGCTCCTTACCTGCTGTACTATCTCTCTGGTCTCAGTAACATTTATTATTTTCAGATTTAACTCGTTTATTCCCATCTAAAGACAAAAGATCTCTTATCTTAATAATACTTTTGTCACTGAAAACTTTCTATTAACAAAGACTTTGTGTACAAAGAAATGGAATGGGGTGGTATATATATCAAAAGATATAGTTAAAGCAAGGCAGAAGGGGCAAGACCGTGGAGCAGAATCTAGACTAACAGGATCAGAGAAGAAACGTGAAGGTAGGGATATATCTCAATGGTCAATCTCATGCTTTTTTGCATGAGAACTGGGTCTGATCCCTGATGGGTATGGAGGAAGGGGAGAGAGAGAGGGAGAGAGAGAAAGGAGGGTGAAGAGCAAGAGAGAGAAAGAAAGAGGGGAGTGGGAGAGAATCTGGACAAGAACTGAGTACTGAAAGAGGTATCACTTCACTTGTATCACTTGTCTTCCCGTTCATGGATTTGCTCGAGCTGGCGACAGTAGTGTCTCAATTTGTTGGGAATGAGGTTCATTACTGTTACTGTTTTTGGCATATTGAATACACCACGGGTAGCTTGCTAGACTCTGCCGTGGGTGAAAGAGGGAAAGTGATAATATACATGATAACCTTCAGTAGCAGTATTGCTTAAAATGGGAGAGAGCGAGGAGAGAAGGAAAGAGAGGAAAAGAGGGAGACAGAGGGAGAAAGAAAGATAAGAAAAAAATGTCTGCTGCAGAGGCAGCTGGGTGGGGAGAGGGAAACTGGAGGTACTGGTGGCGGGAAACTTACACTGGTGGAGGAATGAATGTTGGAACATTGTATGACTGAAAGCCAATCATGAACAACTTTGCAACTGTGTATCTCACAGTGATTCAATAAAAAAAAACTAGAGAGGAGTGTGAGAGTGTGTGTGTGTGTAAGTGTGTGTGTGTGTGTGTGTGTGTGTGTGTGTGTGTGAGAGAGAGAGAGAGAGAGAGAGAGAGAGAGAGAGAGAACACTAACTCAATTCTGACTGCCGTATTGGGATCATGTGACTCAGCTATCCTAAGCTTAGGTTCTGAACATGTTACTTCATTTGAGACTCACATTTGAAGGTTTATGCTATTTCGACTCTCATTCTACATCTAAGGTAAGCTTTATGTCAAGTGATTTGAATGAAGTTATTCTTTTGCAGAAAGTTAGTGCAGGAACTGGAAATGTGGGTAGTGAGTGAGACTATTTTCTTTCTGAAAAGAGGTTTGGTATAGAGGTATGCCTGAATAACACAGAGCATGCGCAATTGATATTCCATAGCAATACTCCATGGCAATATTCAGTTTTTCCCAGAAGTCCAGGAAACAAAACGAGATGGACAGAAACGTCCTCAGTAGTACAGGATCAATATGTGGGATGTTTGGAGGAGACTGTCTAATCCTTTTACCCAAGTTGGAAAACATTGGCACAATGATAACTAGATATTTTAACTCCTCTAAAATTGCCCAATAAATTTATTAAATTTCTAACATACTTATCTTAAATGACATCATTTTGGGAAATAGCAAATATAAGTAATCATGTAGGAAATAGCTCTATAGTGATGAAAAGTATAAATAAGCTAAAGTAGAATAAAGAAAGAAATACAACAAAAATGCCAAGGAAGTGGCATGTGTACACACCCTGTGAATAATGTGAACAATTTCATGAGTAAAAATCTTAAGAGTTTAATTGTCCAAGCTCTACCAACCTCATTCAGACATGTTTCCCAGAAACCACTAATGGCAGGGAGAAAAACAAAAGCCATGGAAGTGAAAAGAAACACAAATGCTATTAAAATATTTTCAACACAAGAATAAGGGACCCATAATTACAAACCAATAAACAGAAGCATTTTACCTCTGGAAGTAAAATACAACACCCATCATAAAATTAATTATCACCAAAAGAGCATGAAATATTGTGTAAGGAGAAAATAAACAGGGATTCACAAGGTGTGTTAACAAGTGCTTTTAAATTAATGGACTGTGCTTACCCTGAAAATGGAATACAGAAGGAAACGCAATAATTATCAGGCTAAAGAGTCATTCGGCCTGCTCCATAGGTTAGAAATGAGCTATTTCCACCAACCATGACATTTTCTTAATGTTGGTTCTTGATTTTACTATGTGACCTTCACCTGCCCTTGCTATCACCAGTATCTTTTCTACAGTATGGAAACACCAAGTATGAAACAGATTGCTCTCTGGGACAATTATGTGTTTCATTTTAAAAAAGACACTGGTTTAATATTCATTAATAAAAATATTATACAATAAAAATTATCTATCATTTGAGTACTCACAGGATATTCCCAGTACTGATTAAAACTATCTGATCAGTGAGTAACAACCCAGATTTTGATCACGGAGTATGGTTCAGAATCTTGTTAACTATCTTCGATACCTTATTTTATCTTATATTCACTGTATTTCTGTCATACATTTTATCTTTATCTCTAGTTTGCTCAGTTCTAGTCTGGCATTACCATTTCCAACAATTATTAGCACACTGACTGAGGGATATTTTTTTCCCACTGTAAGAATGCTATGCATTTTTCTTTTATTTAATGTGAGGGATAACTTTTATGGTACTCAGGGACCATATGTGGTACTAGGGATTGAATCACAGTACTCTGTATGCAAGACTCAAACCTAAACCTATATACTGTACACTACAGCTCTCTCTAGTACCAAACCCTTATACCTTTGCTAATATTTAAAAATTATTTTATTATATGCAGAAACTCTAATCCATAAGGATTTATTTGGTAAGGTGGAATGAGTCCTTTCCCCACTGATATCTGTGTGTGCCTTTATTACATTAAACTCTTACATAGTCTAGGGAGGAAAACGGGTGGGGTAGAGAGAACTGGACCTTGGAAAAGGGATTGGTGTGGAAATACTCTATGTCTGAAGCCCAATCATGAATAATTTGGTAATTTCACAGTGGCTAAGTTAAGAAAAAATATCTTCCATAGTCTATAATGTGTTTCATGGCTTTCTGTTCTATCTCCAGAATCTATCTGTGTTTAGATTCTTGCTACAGAAACCAACAATTTTAACTATTATTTTTAGTCATATTTTAACAATGTATAGTGTAATCATTCCTCATTGATTTCCTTTTTATTTATTTTATTTTTAATTAATATTTTATTATACCACAGTGATACATACAATTACAAAGATGTTCATGTTTGGGTTTCGGTCATACAGTGCTCCAACACCCATTATTCCACCAGTGGCCATTTCCCACCACCAATGTCCCCGCTTCCCTCCCCTCTCCCCTAGCCTGGCTCTATGGCAGGTTTTTTATTTCTCTCTCTCTCTCTCTCTCTCTCTCTCTCTCTCTCTCTCTCTCTCTCGCTTTTTCACATTGTGGATTGCAATACATACATTTAGAGGTTATCATGTGTATTTTTTTGCCTATATTCAGTTCTCGGCTGGTATCATTTTCAACAATTATTAGCACACTGTTCCCTTCTCCGTCTTACTGACCTCTGACTCTCACACATTTGTGGTATAAGTGTGCCATGGGGATTGGCTTGTGTCCAGCTGTGGTCCGACTTTGAGGATGACTGTGGTTGTGTTGTGCCAGGTTTTCTGGCTTCTGAGAGTCTGGGGCGGGGGCAGTCCAAGGAAAAAACCTTCCCCCTACCCCACTGCACCCCAAGATGCCCATCAGCCTAGCACAGGGCCGGCGGGCAGAGACTCCTCCCCTGCACCTGAGTACCTGGTGACTGGCCGAGAGCCTTAGCAGCAGTTCTGGCGGGGTTGCCAGGCCTTTGTGGAGGGAGCCGGAGTTGATTTCCCTTTTTAGAAGTTCTATAAATTAGTCTCATTCATTTCTTTCAGATAGTTTAAATTTTTCTTACATTTTTAAAATAAAACATCAATAATACCACTACTGTAATTGCACGGCTCCCATATAAAGTTTGGGAAGAGCTGGTATTCATGACAGAGCAGTATAAAAAAGCTCTTTTTCAAGGAAGTCTTTACATTTTAAAGCAAACTTTTTTGATTCTCTTCATCAAGGCTCATGTTTTCCTTGTGGAGATATTTTTCCTGATGTTTGACTATATGCTATTGTGAATTAAGCTATTTTTGCGTATATATGCATGTGTGTATACGTATGTGTATGCCACATGTCACTTGTCTTCCCATTGTTCATCAATTTGCTCAAGCGAGTGCAGTAATGTCTCCATTCATTGGGAATGAGATCCATTATTGTTACTTTTTTGACATATCAAATATACCATGGGTAGCTCCAGGCTCTGCCCTGGGTCTGGATTCATCACAGGGGCCCAGTCTTCCTCTATGTCAGACCATCAACCATCCAGGGCCCATGGGGAAGAGCCCTGGGTATGGACAAGCCTGTCTCCTGTTAGCTACCTGCCGACACAGCCGGGCACCACAGCCACACCTGCAACATCTCGAGGGGTGACTTAGGATATGTATATCAAGTGGCATGTGTGTACATCTATGGAACATTTACATTTATGCTAATCATCAATAATACCAGTATTTTTTTCTTCTGGTACCGTAAGATGAGAATATCCATGTAAGTAAACAAACGATGGCCAAAGTGGGATTATGAATAAAACTAAGTATATCTGGATTCTAGCTTCCTGAAATTTTTCCTGTATGACTTCCTTTCAAACTTTTACCAAATGACAAACTCTGTGAAGGAGTGAGGTAAAAGCAGGATTTTAGTAGGTGGGTTGATTTCCAAAAAACACTTAAAATTAGTTCAGCATGAAAATATATAATGCTTATCTTATGGTTTCTGTACATTTACTGGAATTTTGACAGTCTCTTCGGGTGTGTGCATCCAAGTCTTAAGAACCACTATAAGGACTAAAGGAATGGTATTTTGCCTGGTGTGCAACCAACAAAATGGTATTTTGCCTGGTATGGGTGTGGATGCAAGCTCCCAACCACCACAGCAGCAAGCCCGGAAGAGAGATACTCAGACCCACAGCTGCTCCGCAACACCAGAAGAGAGATACTCCAGACCCAGCCACTCCAGACCCACAGTGTGCCACTCAGCCCCACGTGGAACAGCCCATGGAGCTCTGGAGGACGGTAAATGGCTCAGCCAGCCCCTGGCGGAGTCCAACATAGTGCCAAGTATTTGCTCACACGTTCAGGGAGGGCCACGCTGGCTGGACTTGGAGCAGGGATTTGGGTTCCTCCTTCCATTTCTCCAACTCCAAGCTCCAAGTCGGAGGGTGTGGCTGTGAGCTCCCAACCACCACAGCTAACAAGCCTGGAAGAGAGACACTCCAGACCCACAGCTGCACCGACAGTCTTAGATAATACTGGAGTTAGAACCAGGTCCTGCCCATGATCTTTCACATTTATACACTGTATACAATTCTGGGCAGGTTCTAGCCTTGGCCCATCATCCCAGTGAGCCTAGCAAGAAGTCAGAGGAACCCTCACACCATGAGGTCAGTCATTCTCAACATCCATACTCCACAGCTCCTCAGATTTCCACCCTAGATAAAGGCTGATCTCTCCCCCATTGAGGTTCATCAGTAAATACATGAGATGAGAGCCTACTACTGAGAGTGTACCACCTACATGGCAGAGCCTGACAAGCTACCCGTGTTGTATTTGATATGCCAAAAACCAATAACAATTATGAACCTCATTCCCATGACCTGAAGGAATTGTTTGAGGCTCTTTTTGCGTTCCTGGAGCGAGCAGATGCCCTTGGGCTACACTTGCTCCGATAGGACATGTGGAGATGTTACTGGTTCCCGCAAGCGAATTGATGAACTACGGGAAGACAAGTGATACAAGTGATGCAACCAACTGTGGTTCCACCTGTAGTACTTATCCGGTCCCCTGAGCACTGCAAGGAGCAATTCATAAGCACAGGGCCAGGAGTTAGCCTTTAGCATAGCCAGGTGTCTCACCATCCTTCTCCCTCTAAAAAGAAAAGCTCTATATCTCACTGCTTTCTCCAGAAATTCCCATATAAATGGAAATCAATTGCACTTTAGACCAGGGAAAGTAAGGTACAGAAGCATAAAATAAATTATTTCTTCACTTAAAACTCTCAAGTATTCAATTTAATAGGTATGAAAGGCTATAAATTCTCATGACTGGAATTAAGTCAGCTATCATTTAATAGATAGCTATAAAATACACTATTCCAATTAATAAACACAAGAAAGGAATGACTCATATGCTTAAAAAGTTTAACAACCAAATAAAGTATAAATCTAATAAATATTCTTTCATTTGCCAAAGTATCCATTTGAGGAGGGTCTTTGCCAAAATCTAAAATAAAACATATTTTGACAAAGATAAATTAGAAACACATATATGTTTGATAAAGACTTTAGCCTAAAAAGTGAACATTAGCAAGTACAGAAAGGTGTGTTGCAGTTAATATGAAAAATGTTACTTCAAAGTTCACAGCAAGAGAAAAGAGATCAGCCAAGTGTACAGACACAAGCTGAGGTCAGCTGACAAGCTGTGTGGGACCAATGAAGGTTTCCCTTGGATTGTTTGTCAAGGATTTTATCACTTCCCTCTTAAATGTTTCAAGATAATGTCTGAATCATGAGGACACTATCAGTTCAATCTTGTTTGCTTAAATTGACTGCTTAGCAAATTATATACAGTTCATTCTACAGTATGAGATCTGTCACTCAAAATATATCCTCCTCATTTTGCTTACAAAGTCCCCAGGAAAACGACCTTCTCAGGAATTTCAGTAAAAATCCCAGTGGTTGGCAGAGAGACAACTCATCCATCAGGCTGAGTACAAAGGAGCACCCTGTTCCATCTCTGACACCACAAGGTTTCTGGAACAGTTGGGAACAACCCCTGAGCACTAGGCTAGGATACCCTACTACCAAGGGGTGTGACCCAGGAAAACAATTCCAGTGGTTATAAGAGTATAAGGGGGAACCACTTTCTCCCAGATGCCGAAAACACCTTCCATCCCCCTCCCAGGTGGTGTGACCCCTGAGGCAGGGAAAAGGCCAAGGAACTTGCACCAACGGGGTCAAGGCGCACAGAGCCCCAGACCCTCTGACGGACCAGTTCATTCCAGCTCCTGCAAACACTTCCCATCCCCTACCAGGAGTGTGTGTGACCCCTCGTCACCCATGGAACCACTCACATCCCAAAATTCTAAATGGCGCAGATGCTAAAGGCCACAAGAAGTACTTACTATTTATCTTAAATGAGGTACCAGTGAGCATTCGTCCCTACATTCCTTGCCACCCATGCCAAACTCTGCAAACAACCCAGACACCTACTAACTGTACTATCAGCCACCCAAGAACACACATTTGCAAAGAGAGTATAAGGGACAGTCAAATATATAGAACCCAGGGAATGACAGATGGGGTAAGGGATGCCATGACCTACACATACTCACATTATCTTTCTATAGAGGTCTGCCTCCTTCAAAGATCAAGACCCCAGGAATATGACAAATAATTATTGACACTTCAGTCTACAAATTAAAAAGTGCATCCAGTATTAGGTGAAAAAGAAGTGACAGAAAGATAATAGTGGCTGGATTAAGGCATACTGGTGGTGGTAGAGGTGCGCAACTTAATACACCAAAAAAGCAATAACACCACTGAAGAAAATGAATATTTAGAAATTTAATTTTCAATAGTCATATTATAATACTGTTATAACATTTTTAAGTCACCATTTATAAATCTGTTACTTTCCAGTGTTCTCTGACAAGGCCAGCGGATGCCTCATCTGCACAGTCAGGAGACTGAAGCTGGTGATGTCTAACACTCCTTCAGTTGTCTCTAGGTTGCAGGAACTGAAGGGTCTTTATGGCCTTGAAACTAGATCCTGATTTCCAGAGAAGGAAGTGACCTTCATCTTCAATAAACCGTCAGGGATATAGCTCTCATGGAGCGCTTGCCTTGCAGTTGTGAGGCCTCTGTTTCTGTCCCTGGCCCAGGGGGTGGGTGTAGTGAAAAAATACTTATATATTTATAAAGCCAAGTGCTTAAAGGATTCTGCATATACTTTTGTATACTCAGAAAATGCCCAGCATTTTATGCACATATTAATTTATTAAATCACATGCTGAATAAAGTATTATAATTCAAATTCAAAAAAATAAATAAATAAATCTGTTACTATTATCACGGTAACTGAGTTAAAATTTATGTTTTTGATGTCCTCATCTAGAAAATTCATGAATTAGACTGGATGAATCAAATTTTCAACTGAAAATATGTCAATACAATCTAAATTTTATATGAAGCTAATGTTTTCATTAACATTATGACCTGTTTTATATGCACTCTGTCTAGCCTGACATTTTTTAAAATTTTTTAAATTAATATTTTATTATACCACCGTAGAGATATACAATTACAACATTGTTCATGTTTGAAGGTTTCGGGTCACATAGTGTTCCAGCACCCGCCCTCCACCAGTGCCCATTTCCCACCACCAATGTCCCCATTCCTCCCCCTCCCATAGCCTGCCTCCATGGCAGGTTCTTTATTTCTTTTCTCTCTCCCTCTCTCTTTTTTTCCTTCTCTTACACATTGTGGGTTGAAACACATACACTAGAGGCCATCATGTGCATTTTTTGGCCTGTATTTAATGCTCAGTTCTAGGTTTAGCCTGACATTTTGGATTAATCAAATTTATCGTGCAGTTTTTATTGATATCACTGTATCACTGTCTTCCCGTATATCATCGATTTGCTCGAGTGGGCACCAGTAACATCTCAATACGTCCTGTCACATGTGAGATAGGCCAAGGGCATCAGCCTGCTCCAGGAACATAAAGAGCCTCAAATCATTCCATCAGGTCATGGGAATAAAGTCTATAATTGTTATTGGTATTTGGCATGTCAAATACGACACAGGTAGCTTGCCAGGCTCTGTCATGCAGGTGGGATACTCTAGTAGTCACCTCAAAACTATTGATATATCTTTTATTGATATATCTCAGTTTTCTCAAATTTAAAGTATTTCTGAAACAGTTTATACACTGACATACAGCAAATATCAGATAGACTTCCTATCAGAAAGACCAGATTTCAAGTTTGATCACAATTTACAAAAAGTAAAATTATGTTTCACAAATGCAAACTTTAAAGTTAAATGTTAATGTTAGAATCTCTAGAAATATATGGCAGTTAAATTATACACTAGTTTTAGATAAAAGGCTGAGAAGAGCAATTAAAAGTCAAGTTCTAAAATCTTCAAATTAAAATCTTTGGAGTGGCTGGTGGGACAGCACAGTGGGTAGGGCATTGCCTTGCGTGTATCTGAACCCAGGTTTGATTCCCAGCATCCTATATGGTGCCTGAGCAGAGTCAAGAGGATGCCCTGAGTACAGCTGGGTGTAGCCTCTCTAAAAACAACAACAAAAATCTTTGAAAATTAAGCTCTTTAATTCTAAATTGACATGCGATCTGGTCAGCAAAAGGAAGCAGTGAAAACACTATAACATAAGCAGAGCTGGGGTACCGTGGAAGGCAAAAAGCTGGCATACTGCTATGAGTGGTCCTGCAGCTCTGAAACGTCAGTAGGAACCATGAGGGAAAAACACAAGTCAGACAAGCCAGCTTAGCTAGTAATTGTAGAGAAAAGTCTGGCTAATATTGCTTTTTGTGTTCTTGTCAAAGAGCTCCCAAAACTAGTTTTTCAGGACCAGAATATGAATAGAGATTGAAAAGTGACCCCCCATATTTTAATCAACTCTTAGGTAAGAAATCAAGATATAACAAAGACAAGTTGACTAAATACATACAATTCCTGTGGAAACCCCTGTATGACCCTATCCTGTTTTACTCCTTGTTACATTCTTGTCTGAAATGTGACTTTCTTATTTGAGGAAGAGAGAGTGCTTGGAATCTCTGATTCTCTCTCTCTCTCTCTCTCTCTCTCTCTCTCTCTCTCTCTCTCTCTCTCTCTCTCTCTCTCTCTCTCTCTCTCTCTCTCTCCTCTCTCTCTCATAGCCAGAACTTCAAATATTTCTAGCAATCAAGAGAAAACAGTGACTTATTTATGATCTATAAAGAAAACAGAATTCACTATTTCATTGAAGGTATCTGTAATAATAGGGAGGGTTCTTTTAAAAATTTTTTATAGTCACATAAGAAAATACACTGGTATGTGCTGGTCCTTAGACTTAAAGAATTTGTTATCCATCTTTGTGACAGGATTCACCAGCTGACAGCTCCCACACAGAAACTCACACAGACACTTGTTTCTGTGATGTCGTAAATTAAATGTGTAAAACTGTCCCGCAGTGAAAAGCAATCAATGCATAATCACAAGTAACAGCAGAGCAATGAAAAAGCAAAACAGTCCCATGGAAGCCTAACTTGAAAGGAAGACAAAGTTAATACGGGTCAATTCTCAATTATTTGCAAAGAAGACAGGGAAAGTTGTGCAGTAAAACATATATATATATTTGTGAATATAATTCCACTTACCTCTCTTGAGCACAACACTAGGGCTTTTTGTCTAAACAGTCTACGGTGATTTCCGAGTTGAATCCAGCAGAAACTAAGGTGTACCTGGAGTTGGCTGAGTGGAGTTTCCACCCCTACCTGACTGTGTTAATGAACAGTTCAGAGGTTTCTTCCTCTGTGGCTGAGTCACCATGGGAGGAGGTGGGTGGTGTGAAAGAGGGTGTCACCTTGTGTAAATACCAGTTCAATTAAGGCAGTCTCACTCCTGGACCTACCGTCTTTGTTAGGTGATTCTTCCTATCATTTATGGCTTTGTTATGCCAAAAATGTACTCCTGTTATCACCCCTTTAATTGATATCAACAATACACACACAGTCGACAAAATGGCATAGCACCTTATGTGGGTAGTCTTAAAAGCAAAGAGAGAAACCCCTCAGGGTGAAAGGAATTTCTATGTTCCCATAGTACTTGGAAGGTTGGAGAGCAGATAGAATGTACAACTTGTAGGAGCTAAAATCCTATAGAAAAGAAAATAGTTCTTCAGAATGTGGAGGTCAGAAACTATGAAGAGGCGTTGGAGAGATAGTACAATGGGCACATTTGCTTTGCATACAGTCAATTCATGTTCTAACATTGCAGATGCTTCCCCAGAGCACTACTAGGAGTAGTTTCTGAGTGCAGATCCAGGAGTAACCTCTAAGCATTGCTGGTTGTGACCCCCCAAGACCAAAACCAAAATCAAAACAAACCTGCTAGAAAATATGAAAGAAATTGGTTACTCATGGAATAATTTATAAAAGTATCAAAAGAAAAACTAAATTCTGAAATATAATAATTCTTATCCCTGTATTATTTCCTTATATATGTAAATATAAAAATAGGGGTCATAGAGATTCTATAGCAGGTAAAGGGCTTGTCTTACACGCAGCCAACTCAGGTTCAATCCCCAGCTCTGAATATGATTTCCCCAGACTTGCCAGGAGTGATTCCTGTGCACAGTGTAAGGAGTAAGCCCTGAGCACCACTGGGTGTGGCCCCAAAGCAAAAATAAATAAATAACATGAAAAGAATGGGTGAAACTTCTTTCATATCTAAGGGAGGAAAGCAGTAGGTGCCAGTGTCAACACCTAACTCCTGGTGAGAAGAAAGAACTCAAAATAGCCATGCTAAGTAGATTGTCTATGATAAGTTCAGAAATGTACTTTCTGTCATGACCTCAGATGCTTTCAAGAAGCTCAACAAACTTGGAGCAGTGCTGAGAGAGCTAGATCTTTTGAATCTCCCGGGTCATCTATATTCATCTGTCACACCAACAATTAAGCAAATATTTCCAGTTTCAAGATGGCTATTAAAAACTACCACAGTCCAGCAGAGCAATCCTGTTGGAAGAGACTTATAAGATGTTGAAACTTTTAGCTCCGAAGGCATAAGATTGCAGTACAGAGTGATTATGAACTGGGACATTATTCCCTTAATATACTTTAATCTTAATGCAGGAATCTGTAAATCTAAAGTAGACACTGTCCTCAATGCAAAATATATACAGTTGATAATATAAACATATATATACCTCTTCAGTCCAGTTATGGAATTTTTAATATGCAAAATAGTTTAGAAATATGTTAAGTTTCTGTGATGAATCTATATATTTGGAGTGAAGTTGGATGTAACTAATAAAAATTAAATTGAAAAAATCAAGATGAGATGACTAGATTTAAAAATAAATTAGGCGTTATATTCAACATCAGAAATAATTTTTTTCAGCAAAATCAATGATAAATTACCTGTAGCATCATTAAATATTAATTTAGTCAAATGAAGAGATAAAATGATGGGATAAAATAACTTGAGAATCAGGCAACAGAATAGACAGGGGTTAAGGAAGTTGGCTTGTAAGCATGATAACTCTGATATATCTCCAGCAACACATATGGTCCCGACAAGTAGCTTGAACCTAAGAATAGCCCTTAAGCACTGCCATGTGTGGTCCCTGAACAAAACAAAACATGAAAGACAGTTTTAAAGCCAAATTGTTGGAACAAGTGATAACATGCATTGCAGAATATTTAAATATACCCTTTGTCCTTCATAAAACATAGAACCAGAAAAAAGTTTTTAACATGCAATGAAGTAAAATATACTATTCAAGGTAAATTTACAGCTTTTGAACTTTGAATTTTTATGCACTTAATGGAAGCCTTTTTAAATTTCACCTACTAAGGGCATATAACACTAAGCCATATAAGTGTCTCTTTATTTAGAACCAAAATTTTGATTCAAAACAAATTCTAAACAATTGAAACAATTCAAAATTCCTCATTTTTCATGAGATAGTCAAGGGCAGTCAAAAATTAATAATCTCAGAGTGGAGCAACAGAATAGAGGGGAAGAAGCTTGCCTTACATGTGGTCTACCTGGGTTCAACATCCCAACCCCATCTCATTGCTAAAGCCCCCCCCCCCAGGTGAATGCAGAGCGAGCGAGAGTCACTGAGACGACCAGGTGTGGCCTAAAAGCCAAAACAAAACAAAATTCAAAAATTAATAATCTCAAAGCTAATGGAGGTCAGATCAAGAGGCGTACCTGGGTGTGGAAGTGGCCAAATAGCTTGGGTTTGGTTTCACTAATGCCTTGAACGAGGAAACCTTGAGCTTGTTTAAAATAACTTGACTTCACCACACCTAAGCACCACATAGATCTCTTTATAATATACATTTCCTAGTCAGGGGTGATATTTGCTTTCCAACTTTCTACTAATGTCAATTGTTGGTGCTGTCTGGCTGAGGTCTGTAAGACCACTTTGAATTTACCCAGGAGAGTGCCAGGATAAATCAGCAATGTCTATCATGTCTTAGACATACATTTTTTGCTCACCCTCTATTCTAAAAAGAATTTTGTTCTTTTGTATTAGTACAAAAGAATGAAAATCATAAACATACATAAATTTTATGAGCTGTCCATTGATCTAAGAGCTTTTGATAAATAATTTAACTACTGTTGTTAAATGATTGTTCCCTTCTGCATCTGTCAGAATGTTTGTGTTACCATTCAAATTTGTCTGAGAGTCCCAAGCTTCCAAGATGTAGAGTATTCAGAGATGAGGGCCTCTGTGGAGGTTCTAATTTCATGTGTGGATGAACTGTCTCCCCTCATGAATGAAATGAGTGTTCTTGTATGAGACACCCTCCCCCACCAGTTTCCAACTGCTTCTTCCATAAAGGGGACATAGAGGGGAAATACCAGCATCTGATCTCAGACTCTTGTCTTGAAAAGGGTGAGAATCATATCTCTGTTGTTCTAGGTTCTCTATCTATGTTTTTTATTATATCCACCTAAACAAAGACACCTCCTCAAAGTAGAGAGATTCCAAAACTGATGCTGAAAGCAATAAAAAAAACACATAAACACACACACACACACACACAAGAACAAATCATTCATCTCAAAATAATCCAATCTGTTAGACCAAGAATTTGATGGTTTGAAAAAATAGGGATTCCCATTCTTCTCTCAGATGAAGAAAATAAATGTCATGAATATATTAAGACAAAAGCGGCATTATATGAGTGATAATTCAAACCAGAGGCAAACAGATGCTACAGTTAGCATTAATTAATTTTCCCCAGTGTCACAAGAACCTGTCTGTACATTGCTTAAAATCCTTTAATAGTGTCAGTATAATGCAGAATGGTGTAAAAGCACAACCAAACCCAGAGAAGCCTGGATTCTCTTTGCAACATATCCACTCTACACATGGATCCATTCCTTAACCTTTTGAAGTGAAACTGATGACAGGAATCTCTTTTTACACTGGGACAGATTTGGTTTTGTCTTTTACCCAAGACTCAAAAGTGTGTTCTCTGGATAACATTGATGGGTTTCAAACCTATCTCTGAGACTGATACTTTTTCAAAAATTTCAAATAAAGAAAATATCAGAGATTATGATGATCATAATAATGATGATAAAATAAACATGACAGCAACAGTTTAAGTACCTGTCAGCCACTAAGTGCTTTACATGTATTATTTTATTTGAGTCTTATATTACAGAAGCAGTGGTTATATCAATGAAGGAGATGAGGAAACATGTCTAAGATGACATCTCTAGTCAGGTCCAGAATTCCAAAGTTAGGGGCAGAGATGTAGCTCAGTGATAGACTGCTTGCCATGTAGGTGGAAAGTCCCAGGTCTGAGCAAAAAACATGGTTGACTAAAAAATTGTTGGCTGACGAAAGAGCCCACATTCTTGTGTTAAGCTCTCTAAAATACCAGCAAGGGCCATAAGTACATGAACCAAGAGTCAGGTTGGACCACAGATGAAGTTAAATTTGAAGGAGGCATGAATCCCAACAAATAGGTAACAGATAAGTACAATGGTACAAATGAGTCCACGATATATCCCTCATAGTATAAGAAATAAAATACCAAAGTCCGTATTCTGGGATAGTCTGTATGTCAGACCAGAAAGTGGCCAGGAATCACTTTGAAATCTAGGGCTTTTTAGTATTCACTTCTCACCATCTATCCTCCAAATAACAAAACACTTAGCCAAAAGCTGTATCCACATCTATGTTCATTGCAGCACTTAGTACACTAGCCGGGACATAAGAGGAACACAAATGCACAAGAGCAGATGAATGTATGAAGAAGTTGTGATGTACGTACAAATTGGAATACTATACAGCCACAAGAGAAACTAAAATCATGCAGTTAACTACAATTGGATGGAACTGGAGGGTGGATTAAACTGCTGAGGGAGTTTCATACACCAGAGGGCAAAGGACAAGCACTGGGTGCTTCCACTCCTCTATGATAGAAAAGGGAAACAAAGCAAGGTAAAAGGCCACAGTGATTGACACCCAACCTTGGGAACAGGAAAGTAATATTAAGAGTACTAGAAAAATGGCAGCAAGTGGCCTGGAGATGGCACAAGGGCACGGGTAGAGGATAGTGGACACTGGTGGTAGTGAGGCAACTGTGTAAACCAAGACCATGAGTATCAACCTACTGTAAGCACATAACGTAATAATTTTTAGACATTAAAAAATTTAAGCCTACTCTTGGGAATGCTATTCCCAACAAATGACTTTTGTGCCCCAACAAAGTCTGGGAGCAGAGTGTAGGGGTGCTCTTCTGCCCCAGGGGACCGGCAGCTGGCAGATGGAGAAAGACATGAGAATCTAGCAAAGTTTCAAAAGGTTTTACTTTGTATGTTCTGGCATACAAATCAGCAATAGGAAAAATCACGAACTTTGGGTTCCCAGCTGGGTCCTGGTCACATGTACGCCAAGATGGCTGCATGTTATGGCCCAGCTGGGAAGAGAGCAGAGAGGAGGAGGAAAGGAGAGCAAAGAGAAGCCAAAATGGCAAAAAAAAAAGTCCCCTTCTTCTTTCTCCTAGCTTATTTTATTTTATTTTATTTTATTTTATTATTGAATCACTTGAATCACTTGAATCCCGTTATTCATCGATTTGCTCGAGCGGGCGCCAGTAACATCTCCATTGGACCCTATCACGTGCCAATGTAGCCCAATGGCATCTGGTTGATTCAGGAATATGAAGAGCCTCAAACCGTTCCTTCCAGGGTCTTAACAAGGAAGTCTGACCATCTTGTAGGTGGGCGGCCACGTGATCTTTTGACATCCCGTGGGAACCAGTCGGTAACGGCTCTAGTCCAGCGGTTGTCTCCAAATCGCATTACATGTCCAGCCCATCTGATTTTCGATGCCTTGGCAAACGAGACAGCATCCCTGATTCTGGAAGGGCGACGGAGGTCAGAACTCCGGATTCCTTCTCTCACTTGAATGAGACGTGATATTCCAAGCATAGCTCTTTCGATGCCTCTCTGGGAGACCCGAATAGCATTCTCATCCTGCTTTCGTAGGGCCCAGGTCTCTGAGGCGTATGTTAATGCAGGGAGAACGGTGGAGTCGAAGAGATGTGCCCGGAGCCGGAGGTTCTTTGTCCTTTTAGCTATTTCTTCGATGCCTTTGAAGGCATTCCATGCCGCTCTCTTCCTCCTGCGCAGCTCAGGTTTTAGGTCGTTCATCATGTTGACTTCTCGACCTAGGTACACATAACTGCTGCATTCAGAGATGTTTGTTCCATTGAGAGTGAATGGGGCCTCTGGAACTAGTTAATTTCTCATGAACATAGTTTTCTTCAGATTCAGCTGTAGACCTATCTTTCCACATTCTCGGTCAAAGTCAGCCAGCATTTGTGCCGCTTGGATAATGTTTGGTGTTATTAGAACAATGTCATCAGCGAAGCGGAGGTGGTGTAGTTGCCGACCATCTATCTTCACTCCCATTCCTTCCCATTCTAATTGTCTCATGATGTTCTCGAGGGTGGCACTGAAGAGTTTTGGTGAGATGGTATCACCCTGTTGAACCCCTCTTTTGACATCAATGATCACTTCTTTGTAGAATGGTGAGATCCTGGTGGTGAATCCGTAATATAGCTCACGAAGGATCTTGATGTATTGGGTTTGAACACCCTGTTTGACTAGGGCTTCGATGACTGCTTCAGTCTCCACAGAATCAAAGGCTTTCTGTAAATCAATGAACGTGAGATAGAGTGGCATCTTGTACTCCCTGCAAACCTCAATGAGCTTGGTTACTGTGTGGATATGGTCGATTGTGCTGAATCCTTTCCGGAAACCTGCTTGCTCGCATGGTTGTCCTTCATCTAGTGTTCTGCTAATCCTGTTCAGGATGACTCGTGTAAACAGCTTGTAGATGACAGACAACAGGCAGATGGGGCTATAGTTGCCGATGTCGTGAATGTCTCCCTTCTTGAACAGTAGAACTGTCCTGCTGGTTTTCCATTGGGAGGGCACCTTGCATTCAGACAGGTAGCGTGTGAAGAGCCGAGCTAGTGTATTGATGAGTACCGACGGCAGATTCTTCAGATGTTCGGGTCTGATTTTTGTCTGGGCCTGGTGCTATTCCCTTCTTTACCGATGAGATGGCATGTCGGATTTCAGAAGGGAGAACGTTGGGAATGACATATCCATCCTGTGGAATTTGGTATGTGGGCAGGTGGATGTGGCTATCAAAGAGATTTGAGTAGAAGTCCTGGATAATCTTCTCCATTGCCTTTCTGGAAGATGTGATAGATCCATCAGGGCGTTGGAGGGCAGTCATCTTGGTCTTATAGTTGGCGAAGGACAGGCGGGCAGTGCAAATACTTTTTCCGGCTTCTGCTGCATCTTCCAGTATTTCTGCTCTTCTTTCTTTGAGGTCTGCTTTTATCGCTTCTCTGCACTGTTTAGCAAGCTTGGACGTTAGCATTTGGTCTCCTGAGGCTCGCGCCTTGCCACGTTGGCGAATGAGCTCAAGAGTTTCTGAAGACAAGCATCCTTTTGTGTCTTTCTCTCTCTCGGCATTCTTCGCACAATCATGGAGGTGCTGAACCAGTCGGTTGTATTCTTCATCGATGTCGTCAATGATGGTATCTTCCCATGTTGCCGCAATGGTGCCAAAGAGTTCCCAGTTGGTGGTCGTTCTGGGAGTTCTCTTCTTAAACTTTGCAGCTTTTCTCCCCGTTACGGGAAGTAGAATTTTTGCACGAAGGAGAGCGGTGGTCCGATCCTGTCTGGAATTTGGGGACGACAGCAACATCGGTCAGACAAAACCGTCGATTGAAGATGATGTGGTCAATTTCATTTGTGGAACTGTCCGCCAGGAGATTCCCATGTCCAACGTTTCGCTTCAGCCTTCTGAAACTGTGAGTTCCCATGAATAGTCTTGGTGGACATGATGAACTCAGATAGTCTCTCACCCTGTTCATTCCATTCTAGGCCATGGGTCCCGATGTGGAGTTCTTCAGCTGATCTTCTCGGTCCTATCTTGGCATTAAAATCACTGACTATGATCTTGTAGAAGGTGTGATCTTTTTTATAGAACTCCTCCAATTCCATGTAGAATTTCTCAATTTCATCTTCTTTGTATGTGGATGTTGGTGCATAGACAATGAAGATAGAAATTGCTGGCAGTGGGCCACATCTCCTCAAGTGTAATCTTCCTATTCAGTTTGTTAGGCATTCAAATGAATCAATGTTGACAGCCATGTTCGTGTTGACAAGGACACCAACGCCACCGACGCCTCTTTCATCACATGTTCCAAGGAAAAATTCTTCTCCGGTGTCAAATACAGCATGATGCGACTGATGCCTCCTCGTCTCAGTCAGACCAATGATGTCGTACTTGGTCTTTCTTGCTTGCAGCATCAGATCCTCAATATATGCTTCCGATGCCAGTACGTGCATTGAAAGTACAGACAGTCATTTTAGTCCTTCTTCGTTTTGGCAGCCTAGGACAGCGTTGAAATTTTATCAGGCACTGCTTGTTTGCCTTTCTTACTGCTGCCGAATTAAAGGGCTCTTTCGGGGTCAGGAAAATAAACATTTTTGTTACTGGATTTGGCATATCGAACACGCATTGGACAGCTTGCCAGGCTCTGCCATGCGGGCACTATATTCTCATTACTTGTGGGGCTCTCTCAGAGGGTGGGTAGAATATTTCGGTAATTTGGAGGTGAAATGCGCGCACAGCGGCCGCACAACGGCGAAAGCTGGTTTCTGATCTGCCGGGTGTACCTGTATCTTAGGCTCAAGCAATCCAGGGCTTGAAATACTCTCCTCTGAAGGGCGGGTCTCTGCAGGGCGGGTCCTCGTAGGCTGGGTTTCTGACAAGCTGGGCTGGAGACTGGATTAATCTGTGGGCTGGAGACTGGATTAATATGCTGGGGGAGCTCTTACCAGCTGCAGAGTGTGGATTGTGACACAGATCGCTGCCAGCAAGGTATGGGGGTTTCTCTGGGCAAATGCCCTACCCGCTGGGCTATTGCTCTGGCCCCTCCTAGCTTATTTTATAGACAGAAGCCCACCAAAATCTTCCAGCCCAGCCCATTGTGGACTGGGCTATCTAGAGATGACCCCAAGAAATAGACCCTTTTGAAATGTAGATCTTCAGGCAGGCCTTTAAGATCAAGCTTCACAAAAGCCAAAAGCAGGAGCTGATTCCCTGAAGGCAAAATCTCCCTAGCAGAGGAGGGGCTGCACCTCTGAACCAGACAGAAAGCAGTTCAGAATGTAATTTGTAGGAAATGGCATTAATACATTTTACCATGAACATACAGCTAGCAGATTCCAGACTCTGGATCCCACTAAGGTCCAAAATCCATCAGAATAATTCACTTTGGCATTACCTTTAGAGACACGCCAGTTTGCCTGGAGGTGCACTGGCATGTCTCTTTGAACTAGGAGAATTGATTACATTATGGTTGATCCAACGTGGCCAAGTACTCTTGGAATATCTACATGTACGTCCCATGCAGGAACCTGTGGGAACAGAATATTGAAAGGAATATTCATGATAAAAACATTATGCCATATAAAATTATGAAATCAATCCAATTCCGCCGAGCTCCCATTGTGTCTGCTCGGAGATTCCCCTAAAGGCAGGGACCAGCTCTTCACATAAGCTAGGAGTAGCTGGAGGTTAAGTCTCAGTAGGACTAGTCACCCAACCGCCTACAGTCTTTTTAAGATGATAGTGCAAGTCTGGCTCAATTTTTTCTTTCTTTCAGAGCAGAAGTGTCATGGAAAAGTTTAGAGGAAGGAACAGAGATATCCTCTATATGTCCCTACCTCATATATGCAAAATCTGCCCATTATCCACATCCCCCACAAGTGTGGTACATTTCTTACAATCAACAAACCTATGCTGACTATCACCAGTCAAATTAATAATTTATATTAAGGAGCTGGAGCGATAGCCCAGCGGTAGGGCGTTTGCCTTGCACGCGGCCGGCCCATGCCGGCCCGGTTCGATCCCCGGCATCCCATATGGTCCCCCGAGCACCGCCAGGAGTAATTCCTGAGTGCAGAGCCAGGAGAAACCCCTGAGCATTGCCGGGTGTGACCCAAAAAAAAAAAAATAATTTATATTAAGACAACACTCATAGTGTTGTATATCTAATTGAGTTCAACAAATTATAATAATACACATCCGTTGATGGAAAAATATCCCTCTTTCTCTGCCGACGCACCCTCCTCTTTCCTAAGTCCTGGGAGTCATTGACTTTTCTTCCTGTATCCATAGTTTTGGTCTTCAAAATGTCACATAGAGGAATTTTGGCAGACAGTCTTTTCAGACTGGCTTCTTTCACTTAGTAATAAACATGTACGACTTCTTTATATCTTGTAAGATCATTTCTTTTTAGTACTGAGTAATACTCAAAGGTTAGATATTATGAAAACATCCACCGATAGCAAATTGATGAAATCAATTGCTGAATATACACATGGAGGAATAGTAAGCAGTTAAGAAGAATGCAGTGTCAAAATTTCTTTAGAATATAATATTAAAAGGGTAAAAGCAAGTTTAACATAAGAACAATATAATACCCAGTAACTTATATAAAAATGGAAAAGATCAGATCTTACATTTGTTTAGTCTCTGAAAAGACCAAGCAGAAACTGACTTCTTATTTTGTTTATTTTTTGTTCTTCTGAGAACATGGTTTGGAAGCAAAGATTTTTTAATTATATTTCTTAATTTATTAAAATGTAAATACATGGCTACTGTAAAATACTGTACAAAAATAAAATGACATTAGTTGGTTATAGCAAGTTTATTCCTGATTGCTTAAACGTGTAAGAAAATGAAATGTACCTCATTAAATTAATGGATTTTTTAAAAAATGTGCCACATCAATTCACTCTGGTGAATATTTCCATATAATTACTAACATCCGCTAATAAACAACACCGCACACAAATATTTGGCACTTGTGTGATCATATTTGTAATATAAATTCTTTAGAGCTATAACTGCTGAATCCAAAGATGTACAAGTTTTAATTTTTTGTGGGAAAATTGCTCAATTTCCTTCTATTGATTGTACCAATTTATCAGTCATATGTTCATTTATGTCTTCCTCACTCATTTGTTTGCATAACAAATATTAGTACCTATTTGTGTCTAGTACTTAGTATTTAATTTTAAGGGACATAAAAATTAATGAGACCCAGTGATTACTCTCCAGGATTCCAAAAAATCTGAGACAACAGATACTGTAATAGCTGTAATACAAAGCAACGTTCAAAGCCAGTTATTACACCATGGAAGTAATGATATTGACACTGATTTTTGACATTTGAAAGTCTGATGTTTCGATCGTTGTGTGGAAAAAGAGCCACTAATCACTCTGCCATGCTCGAGCTTCTTCCTAATGCCTTCCAGATTTCTGTGTAGGAATAGTCAGGGCTTGGCAGAATAAAGCATGAATGGCCCAATTAAAGAGAGAAACAGAAGCAAAGATTAAATTGGGCAGGCAGGAATTGCAGCCAAACTCACCACAGCACCAAGACTGAGAAACGCTTCTTGAAAGTTCTATTGCTTTCCTGCTCGTACCTGCACTCACCCAAACCAGCCATTGTGAAGGCCAGCAATTCCTGTCCCCAGTGTTATGTGTCCACATTTTCCTGACTTCGTGGTCTCCTCTAAGCAAATGAGCTGCACTGCAAATGTAATGCAATCCCTTCTGGCCCAAAGTTGAAATAAATAATTCACAGGGGCTAAAAGGAATGCCTGCTTTTCTTCCATGGAGAAACTTAAAATGACAAATCATTTTTTTAAAGTCTTACTTTTAAACTTAGACTGTTAGTTACTTCATGATCATTATGTTTTCTTTTTCACAACTTATTTAAATTCTACACAAATATCTCCACTGGAAAATATTTAAAAGGAATTTTTTTAATTTATTGGAAGTTTACAGTAGTATAGAATTTTAGGGCTATATCTTACCATCCTTTATATCTTAACATCCTCTATATCTTAACTCTTTTATAGGAGTCACTGTACCTGCCAACAAAGTGCTGATATTGACCCAGCACCAAAAATACCCTGAACCCTATCCTACCCCAAAAAATACTATCACTTTGACCAACTCTACAATTTTCACTTAGCAAAGGACCTAGTTTTGTTGTTTTTAAGTTTGCTTTAGTTATTGGTATTTCACATTTAAAACCAGATGGTAATTGTCTTCCATTTCCTTTCTTATTTCACTTAGCATAAGATAAATGGATCTTGAGGTGATTATCCTCAAATCCACTGCCAAATAGTTTATGGTATCACATCACAAGTGTCTTGAGGTTGGTCAAAAGATGAGGCCTACATACTTGTCTTTATTCTAAACATGTAAAACAGTTCTCGAGTCATTGTAACACTCAGTAATTGATGACTCAATAAAGAATAATGATTAAAAACAAGCTTGTGTATCTAGAGGTACTTACAATTTGCCAAAAATGTACAGAATATGTTTCTAAATCTAATTTTCTTTCTAATGTTTTAAAAATTCATATATGAATCACAGGCTAATAGTCTGACCTAAAGACTATAAGATTAACTTTCAAATCTAACCTGTTACACTCAGTTATGTTAAAACAGACAAATTCCCTGCATTTTTCAATTTTCCCAAATAATAATTGTTTTGACTGAACTTATTTCTTAAGACTGAAATTTCCTTCACCACTCTCTGCACACCTACATCTAATTAATAGGGCAATGACTTGTCACTGAGGTTCTAGCTCCTGATTCAGCCTAAAAATTCCATTCCACTTGACTCCACTCAGTCTTTTACTTGGACAGTCATCATCTCAAGAGAATATTACCTGGTTTCTTGAACTTAGCATTGGGTTATGTCTAATTAAACCCATGAGAAGCTGAAAAGATCCCATGCTGAACATGGATCGAATATAACTATCTTACTGTAGGCCATAGTTTAGTCTGATCTTCTTTAAATAGTCATCCATAAAGTATCTTACAGTTGGGCAAAACCACCTGACAGAAAGCCTATTTTATGGTAGTGTGTTGAGGATAACACGCAATTTACTGAATGCTGAAACTTAAACACATAAGTTACTAACCTGCATAATTGTGACTGACTTGAATTACTGTTGCTCCACAGCAGAATATTCCGAATATCCCATGGCACTGAAAAGAACAAAAACTCAAAATTCAAAGAACGATTCCTATTAAATGCACACTGCCTTCCTTATTATTGTAAAGTTTCAAAAACTGAAGGTCAAATTATTACAATTCAGGGACTATCAACTTCAGTTACCTGCTAATCAGCCACTTCACTGCTCAAATGTGTCTCCTACTGAATTTGGCTGTTTCATGTAACTGAGGTTCATTGGGAACCTCAGTTAAAGAGAGTACATTCATAGTGGCAGTGAAATAGGAAAGACCCATAGTACCTCAAAATAATAATACTGAGACATGTACAATTTACTGCAAGAAAAAGATGCAATGTTGACATCACCATAAAGATAAGCATCATGATCAAAACAGTCATTTGCAACTTCCAGCTCTTTCTCTTGGGAAGGGTCCTTGCCAGTTCCAGTCACATAGATCAAGAACCACTAACTTGTGAATGAAAGACTCAAAGAGAATTTCCAGTGGAAATTTTTATATTCTGCTAGTAACAGGTATATCCCTGCTATGTGATGCCTGGCCTTTGATGGTCTCGCCAGATACAAATGCACAATCTCCAAAACATCTTGAAAGTTCTCAAGGAACTATCCCTTGCAACACAGGAGTCTTAGTCTAAAGTTTCAGGGACTTTAATGAAGAAAGAGAACAGCGTCAGTAGTCTCTCTTAGAAAATCAATGTTTCCCTTGTTACTTTGCTAACCGTTCTGCCCAAATTTTGGCTCCCAGTAGTGACTCAGAGTCTCCCTACAATTAATTACTTCTCATTGATTCTCTTCCTGTCTTTTCTTTTTATCTTTTTACTAATTTGTCATAATTTTTGGATGCCTCAGTTGAAGTTTCTTGAGAGTGATCTACTTGGTTGGTCACCAAGCACGCTGGGTTCCATGAACCTTGTGGAGTCATCGCCTTATACCAGGACACCTCTTAGGTCATGCAAGGCAGCAGCACAGTGTGGATCAAATCACAGTTCCCATAAACTTTGCTTAGAATACAAGTAAATCAAAGTGGGCTTTTTGTTTGTTTGTTTTTGGCTTTTTGAATCACACCCAGCAATGCTCAGGGGGTTGCTCCTGGCTCTGCACTCACTCAGGAATTACTCCTGGTGTACTTGGGGAACCATATAGGATGCTGAGGATAGAACCCGGTTGGCGCTGTGCAAGGCAAATGCCCTTCCTTCTGTACTATCTCTCTGGCCCCAGCATGAATCAAATTGTAGCTTTCTTTGCAGTAGTCACATCCTCCTTATCTTTATATTCCCAAAACAGATGCAATTCTTGCCCTCCAGGGCCAGTAGATAGGCACCAACTCCAAGTAGCCCTCCCACCAGCCACAGAAGGGGCCATGACCCTTCAGTCAGAGAGGAAGAACAGAGAACAGCAGGGCAGAGGGCAAGGGCACAGCAGTAGGAGACTAAGGCCTAGGCTCTGAGCCCGACCTCGCGGTAGACTCCATCTGATGTACCATGGCCTGTTCTCCCCCGACCAGCATGGGCTTGTGAAGCTGGGGGGGTAAAGGGGGAGGGGAAGCACGCAGGCAAACCCTACTGGTGTCCAGAAGAACTGGAAGAACTGGAGGGCTCCTGAACCATTTCTCTTGCTTTGTGCCAATCTTCCTCTGCTTCCCCCAGTGTTTCTTTATCTCTCCCTGGAGAGTTCTTTTTTGCTGAAATCTTTGTTCTCTCTCTTCTAATTCACCACTGCATTCACTTCTTACTGACGTTCTAACAAAGGTGTGTCCCAAATTTCATGACTTAAAGTCATACAATGTTGTATCTGATAGCTCTGGAGATCATACTTTTATTCTCCCTGAAATAAAAGTCAAGGTGGGGCAAAGCTGATGGTCTGTGGAGATGCAGGAAGGAGCACCCCCATGAGCCTTTTTCAGATTCTAGAGGCCATCAGAATCCCTTGGTTCAAGCTTCCCTCCTTGCATCAGCCCAACCTCCTACTCCGTCATTACATGACCTACTTCTGACACCATCTTTCTATCTCCCCTCTCCGAAGGACACTGTGATTATGTTAGGCCCACCCAGATAATCCAGGATAATCCCCCCCTCTGAAGATCCTTAATTTAGTCATGATTCAAAGTCCCTTTTGTCAAAATGGCAAAATAGTCACGGATTCTGGGGACAAATGCATGGGTATTTTCAGAGGACCATTATTCAGTGTAACACAGTCAAGCTTATTTTTTTTTAGAATTTCTCAGTGTTCTATGTAACTTTTTCGACTTTTACCATGGAAAATAATAAGCATTTCATTAACTGAGTTCAAAAGACACAATTATTCCATGTATTCATAAATAAAACTAAAACTTTTACTGCAAAAATAGATGACATCTTGGGGCTAGAGATACAGTTCAGGGTTAAGGTGCAAGCCTTGCATGAGACAGACCTTTGTTCAATTCCCTGTACTGCATGGCTCACTGGGTGCAACTATTGAGCACTTCTAGGGTGACCCAGATAAATACAGCACTACATCCTACCCCCTAGCCGTGAACTGCTGGCCTAACTGGCACAGAATTGCCAGTTGGGACCGCCAGGACTCCTGATTAGAATTTGGGAAGATCCTCTCACTGCCCCAAATTATGACATTATTAGGATTGCATCTACAGTTTTATATTTAAGAGCTTCATAATTAGTCCAGCAGAAGAGCTCTGCCCATGCATGTGTGAGGTCCTGGGTTCAATGAGCAGTACTGCAGGACAGAGAGATAGCACTGGATTTGAGGCAATTGCCTTGCATGCGGCCAACTCTTTCCATCCCAAGCATTACATATGGTCTCCTAAGCACAGAACCAGAAGTAACCCCTTAACAATACTGAGTGTGGCCCATTCACCCATACTGAGGTAGCAAACAATTCCTGGTAATGCAAAATACAATTATAATGAAAATTGTACAATTTTACAATTAAGTATAGTAAACAAGTTCTAGAAACATTTGAAATTATATAGTCATGCTCTAAATTCCATTATGAGTGCAATAAACAATATTAACTTAATAGGCATGCTTTAAAATGATCACTGTTTAAGTATTGGTTGCAATGATGATGTAAAAACTGCTTCCGACTGTATCTTAGGGAACCATGTCTAAGTCGTATATATCACCTTTGCAAACAGTGACATACCTCCATATCTATATCCTCATATTTGTGATTATACAGATATATCAAATACATAATTGCACTTATAAATCTACAGACACATCACTATTCTACCTAAATTTATCTTCCCTATCAGAAATATGCATGTTGAAGGTAAGAACTGAGGTTTATCCATACTTGAGTCCTTAGTGTCCACCTTGGGCCTGATTTAGTGAATCCTCACTTATTATTTCTTAATTTATAATAATTTCATGACCAGGGGACACCGGGAAAAATGATACGACAACCTGCTCAACAGACAAATGTAATGATCATATCTTGTCTGTTTTCAGTATCTTTCTTCTCAGTATCTTCCTTCTCAGTATCTTCCTTTTTTAGTTTTTCCTATATAGTCTTAAGGTTTTTTAAAATATTTTATTATACGACCATGAGATATACAGTTACAAAGATGTTCATATTTGGGTTTAAGTCATACAGTGTTCCTGCACCCATCCCTCCACCAGTGCCCATTTCCCACCACTAATGTCCCCGATTCCCTCCCCACCTCCCCTAGCCTGCCTCTATGCAGATTCTTTATCTCTCTCTCTCTCTCTCTCTCTCTCTCTCTCTCCTTTCCCTTCCCTCTCTTACACATTATGTATTGCAATACATACATTTAGATGTTATCATGTGTATCCCTTTGCATATATTCAGTGCTCAGTTCTAGGCTGGTATTATCATTTTCAACGATTATTAGAACACTGTTCCCTTCTACAAGGGAACAGTAATCAAAGAAAATCCTCTAGAAGAGAGTAGAGAATTCTAGAAAAAGTTAACTTTAAAATATTATCATAAACTAATGGATTATTCCTTTTCTGGAATGAAATTTTGTGATGATTTTAAAGACAGCTCTAAAAAAGTGATCTCCATATATTTTGGAATTGTTATGTTTTATTATTGCTTTGATTTTATGATTCTCCCTGCCAACAGTACATTCCTTTCCTAACAAATAATTTAAACTAAAAACTATTAAAAATTGAACCATTTGCCTCATTTTGTGTGTATATAGGAGAAAAGTGCTTTGAGGTCATCGAGAATGCAATGAGACCGTTAGCTTTGCTATTCTATGCTCCTTGTGTTCGTTAAAACTTCTGATTAAAAAACTTCACTGCTATTTTCAGTTTTCTCCATGTATTATTATGGTTTTTCTTAAGAGTATGTCTTCTATATATTCTGTGAAAGCAAATCTTTTTTTAAAAGTTTTATTGATTTTTATTTGGGTTTTGGGCACACCCAGCAGCACTCAGGAGCTACTTTTGGTTCTAGGTTTAGGAATTATTCCTGATGCTATTCAGATTACGTATTTGATTCCTGGAATCAACACAGGGTCTGCCACATGCTAGCCACATTAACCCCTATTCTATTTCTTTGGTTCTAAAACAAACATTCTCTTTGAGTAGTTCTTCTACTAAAGCATTATAAATAAAAAAGGGAAAAGTATGAAAAGTTTATTCCAGCAAAAGAATTACACTAGCTAGACAACTAAAAAGTAATATAAAGACTTAAAGAAAATTAAATTTATTTTATACAAAAAAGACACCTAACCTACAATTACAATGTCATTGTTTAAGATATGACATTTATAAAATATGACTTGTTAACCAAAAAATTTTGAGTAACTGCTATATTTTATTGAATACTTTATTGAATGATTATTCCCAAGCAAAAAAAATTTCCAAAAAGTAATTAGGATACTACAATAATAAATTTCATTTACAAAATTTTGTTTTTATGATACTCGTTGACTCAGATTACAGATAGAAATAGAGTGTCAATATGAAAGCATCAAACAGAATAAAAAGCTTGTGATACTTTTCATTATTAACATAGTGGATACAGCTCAGAATAAACCATCTTTTTTGCTTTTTTCTACACCCAGAGGATGCATGGGGGCGGGGGGTCGGGTGCACATCCAGGGGTAGTCAGGATTATCCCTGGCCCTGTGCTCATGAGTGACCCTGGTGGTATTGGGGATTTGAAGAAGAGTCACAGCGGCACCCACATGCAAGGCACATACCTTCCCTCCTACCCATCCAGTCCCCATTCTTTTTTGGTAAGTAGTCTATACTGCATATATTTCAGGGTTTATGAGACATTCCCTTCCCCCAAAGTAAATACAACATTACAGCTAAAGTAGGCGGAGACAATAATGTAAAGGAACAGACATGACGAGAGTATTCTGCAGCAACTGTCACTGACGAGCCTGGACCAGACACTGAACTATGTAAACCAAACTGATCGGAGGGAAAAACTAGGGGAGGGAGGATGCTCAGTGAGAACATCATAAGCATGAGTAAGAACTTCGGTTTATAGCTAGTGCAGAGGTAGAGTGCTCACCCAGCACACAGCTGACTTGGGTTTGATTCCTGGCACTGCATATGGTCCCCTGAGCCCTGCCATGAGTGTTTCCTGATGAGAGTGCTAGGAGTAAGTCCTGAACACCACTAGGGGTGGCCCCCAAACCGTAAAAAAAAAAAAAAAAATAATAATAATAATAATAATAAATAACACAAAGCTTATTTCCAGTAAAAAAAAATAAAAACACAGATTCTACATGGTCAAGTGGATGTGTCCAGCAAATTCCTGGTATGGAAGTGGGACCAGAACTCAAAATTATGGAGAACATTTCTTGACTACCTACCTACGTGATGCACTTACACCATAATCTGATTTCAACCTGACACTTTCTATTATCAGCTTTGTTTTACAGATGAAGAAACAGGGGTTCAGAGATGTTTAGCAACATATGTAGGGTTTCACAGCAGACAAGTGCAGCATGGAACAGCCAAGACTACAAACGCTGTGCTATGTCTGCTGTCACAACGGGCCCTCCTTGTCACTGTTCACTGTACACGATTCCATGATCCTCTTGGAAAGAAACCTTTTATTTCATTTATATAGTTCCTGTGACTGGAAGCCACAATACCCCCTGCCTTTGCTCTCATGGTTAGGATTTTCCCAAGTCAAAGGCACTCTCACAACCTGACTTGTCCATCCAGTCTAACAATAGTTCTGCAACACAGAAACGGGGAGTGGATCTTGACTTCACACACCCATGGCCAACGCCATGCAGAAAGGCTGAGAAATGTGTTTGATCTTTGCTTGCTCAACACCAACTCAAGAAGACCCACATAAGGGAAGTTAATTTGCTTCATTCTTCTTCCTCCTGGAAAGGCTCTGAGGCTCATACCAGTAACCATAGTCATAGGAGTCTAGGGAAAGTTTCCAGAAAAACTGGACTATAAAATCTCTTTTATTTTACAGCTAAAATGTATGAGTGTCTGTGTGTGTCTGTGTGTTTTAAAAAAAAATCAGTGATGAACACTGGCTGATCATTTTGCAATATGTATAAATATCAAACCTTCAGTAGTTGTACATCTGAAACTACTATGTGATTTGTCAGCTAAATCTGAAAAATCATGGGAGAGGAGAGGAGGGGAGGGAAGGAGAAAACATGGGAGGAAAGGAGGGAAGGAGAGGGGAGGGGAGGCGAGAGGAGGGAAGGGGTGGAAGAAAAGAGGGGAGGGGAGAAAAGAAAGCAGGAAGGCAAGAAGGAAGGAAAAGGAAAGGTAGCTGGAACTTACTAGCATCCCTAACATTGCACATTAACATTCTTCTACTCCACCCACTCAATTTTTCTATAAGCCTAGTTGAACAGACAGATATTGAAGTAATCTAGCCTAAGCCTTTGAAATGCCTTGCTCAGTTCCCATATCTAAAATGACTGACAGGCTGACATTGCCCCACATCAGTGAGACCTGGGCTGTCCCTACAACATTATCAATGGTGCCAGGAAACTCCCTAGACCCCACTGTGGCTCAATTCTGCTGATTAAATCCTGAAATTGACCCAGTCATGTTCTTCCTGGGATAGGTTCAAATCATTTTTTTTTAAACTTCTTACCTCCTGCTCATGATTGGCTCATAACATTTTATATTCAACTCACTCACCTCCCAGAATTCACAAATCTACCAAAACCAGAAACTTCTTGCCAATGTGGCCCATAAACACAATAAAAACTCCTGAAAGTCTGTGCCAAGTGTGTCTCTCTCTTTGGAATCTCCACTGTGTCCGTTTGATCCTTTCATAAATTTCCTTTGCCTAAACTGACTTGCTCTCCTGGTAAATTCTTTCATAGTGTGCCTGGGTTTGAACGCCCCTCCCTTCCGTTACAGTAAATAGAGAACAGAATAGAGAAATGTTCTATATATTCTATTTTTAAAATATATAATATAAATAAATATAAATACATTTTCTTATAAAAGTTTGACAAGCTTCTACCATTCAAATCAAAATCAAGGACCCTAGGAATTATCCAATGGCAAATGCTTCTGCTTAGAAGGTGTGAGGCCTTGAGTTGGTCTCCAGTGCCTACACACATGCTCTGAGGATGGTCCATGTGATTGTGTTGTTTGGAACTGTTTCATGTTGTTTGGAACATGTTTGGATCATCTTGCTTGGAAGTCAATGGGCCCCCATGGGTGGCACTTTCTACCCATCAGCCTCTCCTGCCCTGGACCTTCTGGTAGGCTAGGGGAAGGAGGGAGAGGAAAGTGAGAGAGAGAAAGGGGAGAGAGAGAGAGAGAGAGAGAGAGAGAGAGAGAGAGAGAGACTAACGTGCTCAAGAATGAAAGAGGACTTCTCCAAAGGCAGAGAGAACCCAGACACACATCCCAGCATTAGATACAGAAGCATGAAATTACACATCTCAAGAGGGGAGATGCAGGCAACACATGTGTTCAGGTGCCACATGTGCTCTGCCACATGAGCACATGCAGCACATGGGCTCGGGCAGCATATGAGTGTGCTTCAAAGACCAGTGACCACTCCTAACACTATCCCCTTGACAACTACCCTAGCATCAGATTCTTACCTAGTAGAAGCCCCACATGGGAGCAGGTTGGAAAAAGGCATAAAAGCCAGCTTGAACAAAGGAAGCACGCATATACTGCCTGAGTCCATGTGCTGCTTGTGCCCACGTGGCTGGGCATAAGTGTCACCTAAGCAAATGTGTTGCCTGCATCTCTCCTCTTGAGATGTGTACTGGGGCAATCTCTGCCTTTGGAGAAACCGCATTCTCTCTTGAGCATGTTACTCCCACTTTCCTCTCCCTCCTTCTGCTTCCTCAAAACCTTAAAATCTCTTGTTTTTACTCCACTGCTTGTCTACTCCTGAAATTCTTTTCTGCAACATAGGGCAAGATACCTAGAAACCCGAATATGGCCTAGGACTAACTTTCGTCTGCTACAAAGAGCACATTCTCACTCCATTGTGAATCTGTGGTTTTCCTGAGAAAAAGGGTGATTGAGATTAACTCCCATACTCAGAAGACCAAGCAAATGTCAGCTGTGGCTTGATCACACCTCGTGGGGCTGGCAGGACTCGGGGTCTCTGCATGCAGGGGCTCATCTCAGACTTTACCAGTCTTAGGCCTCCAGGTGGGTCCCAGGGGCAGCAGAGGTTACTGGGGAGAAAGTGACCATCTCTTTCATGACCATCTCTCTCATTACCATCTCTCTCCTCCCTACCTCATATAAGCCACCTGTGGGGACTCACCGGCTCACCAACTTCATAATCTCAGGCACAGAAAGTTAGCATAGTGGGTAGGCACTTGCCTTACGGGCAGCTGGCCTGGGTTTGATCTTCAGCATCATCTAAACTTTCCAGGGCCTGCCAGGAGAGATTCCTTGGGGCAGAGCCAGAAGTCACCCCTGAGCACCACTGGGTGTGGCCCTGAAACAAAAAACAACAAAACAAGAAAGTGTGCAATCCCTGACATCTCAGGGCTAGGTAAGGAAGGGAAGGGATGTGGAGAAGGGGGTAAGGAAGAAGTGGGTCATATATCAAAACAGGCACCTTTTCCTTGGCTCACTCACCACGCCAAAGAAAGCATGAAGGGTCTTCTTCATAGGCTTCCTGAAGAGACTGCAAAGATCACCATGAGAGAAAGCCAACATTTTTCATGTAACTGGAATTTGCCAAGGCATCAGAAGCAACTGTTTAAAAAACATCCCCCCAAAAAAAACATGCAAAACCAAAAACACTCCAACTAAGTCCTTGAAGTGACTTACTGAAGATAAACTGACTTTAAAATAACAACAACACAATTAACATCCAGATGATCCTATTGATGCACTTCAAATACCTTCAGGCAAATTTCAAAACAGCTAACAGAGTCTAAAGCAGTACCTGAGGTTCCCACTTCAGTAAGAGCTGGGCAGCACATGGGTCTCCCAAGAAGGTATGCAGTTACTCCTGCCAAGGGCTGACCCGCCCATCACTGCCAAGTCTGACCGGTCTGAGCAAATACACTCTCAAGTTGATTGTGCACAGGAATTTGGCAGCCCAGTCCTCCTCCTTAGGTGTGGTGTTAAGAACAAGCTCCTCAGCCAAAGGCATAGATTATCTAACTTCTTCCCTGAAGAAACCACTCCATTGTTTTTAGGTAGAAATTCACATTTACATGTAGATTTCTGTAGCCTTCCTCTGTCACTGATATCTTTAAAATATAAAACAAAAATCTAAACTAAACTATATACTATACAATGAACAAATATTATTTGTTCCAGAGGCAGAATGAAATGAATCCAGGATTATATGTAAGAACATCATTTACACTTCTCTCTCGTCTTCCCCTCTTCCACCTATTGGACACCTGAAATGTGCATTCTGGGATCCCGACAAGGATGGTAATCTACAGCTAGAAGGAGTGATAAGTCTACAGCAAGAAGGGGTGATAAGTCTACAGCCAGAAGGGGTGATAAGTCTACAGTCAGAAGGGTTGATAAGTCTACAGTCAGAAGTGTTGATGTCTACAGTCAGAAGGGGTGATAAGTCTATGGTCAAAAGTGTTGTAGGTAGGCAGACAGGGGGGCACCACATGGCAATAAAAATATTCCTGAAGAAGAAATCCAGAGCCACACCTGATTGAAAAACAAAACCAAATTTAAGACCACTATCAACAATAGACCCTGGGGAAGGGAAGGCCAAAGGGAATGTGTGAAGCTCATAGGCCACTGACCCTTTTAAAGGCTTTAGATAACTAACTCTCCTAAGGAAAATAAATCAGCCTCCCAGGCCCAGGACCTAGCTCACAGAAGACTCCAAAGCATTCCAGTCAAAGACCATTCCCAAAGTCTACTCCCTTGGCAATGGCCCTAGCAACCGAGGTTGAAGCCCCATATGGGAGTAACTTGGGGAGAAATCTATAAAAGCTGTCCTGACCAAAGGGCAGCACACAATGCTGCATGGACACACATGCTGCCTGAGCCCATGTGGCCGAGAACATGTGGTGCCTGGGCACGTGTGTTGCCCACATCTCCCCTCTTGAGATGTGTACTCTCTCTCTCTCTCCCCCCCCCCTCTCCTAAAACCTCCTTAATAAAGTCTGTAAAACTTCACTGCTCGTCGACTCCTGAAAATTCTTTTCCTGTGAGGAAGACAAGAACCCTAAGGCAGCCCTGGGTAAGGTCTAGAACTGACTTTCCTTTCCTGCAAAGAGCAATTCCTCGCTCCAGCCTAAGTCTGTGGCTCCCCGAGAAATCTCGGGTAGTGGGGATCAACTCCCATGCCTAGAGATCAAGCGGACATCAGGTGTTACTTGACAGCCACCAGGTTTGGCTGGTGGGGCTCAGGCCCATGCCGTGCAAGGGTTCATCGCAGACTTTATCAGTCCTAAGCCTGCCCAGTGGGTCCCGGGCGGCAAGAGGCGGCTGGGGAGAAAGCGCCATCTCTCTCCCCTTCCCGCCTCACATAAGTCAGCCATGGGGCTCACCTGCATCAGAAGAATTGGTAAATCTACAGCCAGAAGGGTTGATAAGTCTACAGTCAAAAGGGGTGATAAGTCTACAGCTGGAAGGGGTGATAAGTCTACAGCCAGAAGGGGTGATAGGTCTACAGCCAGAAGTGATGATAAGTCTACATTCCAGAAGGCGTGATAAGTCTTAACCTAGAACAGGTCCTCCCTAGAACCTTTTACACAGGGCACAGGGTCTTTTGGGGGTAGCTTTGCTTCTGCAGGTCAAATTCGTCATGGGGTAAATCAAAGATTTGAGAAAATTTTTATTTCAGCCCCCTCTGCACCTCAAAGATTCCCAGCAGACCCTACCTAAGGTCACTATCTTTCTCTATTTGGGGTGTCATTCTGGACAGAATTCAGTGTTAGGAGCTACTAGTCTGTTGGTCTGTAATGGGTAAAACTCCTCTGTTAGAGGACAACAGCCACACTGAGGGAGAGAATTGGGGAGAGGGCAGAGGTGAGCTGAGATGTCACCTGGAAGACAGGTTGAGTCATTTGTTGATTCTCCATGGGAGAATATGGCCAGCACCACTGCCCTGTGAGTCACTTGTGAACTAGGCATGACCTTTTTGGAGGCCAAAATTGAGTGGGTGGAGCATTGAAGAATTTTTTTTTCTGCTGTTACTTTTAAAATCAGAAATACTCTGACTTTTCCATGGGTTAAAGTAAATTAAATTATAGGCCAGTTACTGGAGACCAGAAAGTCAAAGTAAAAGGCAAGGAAGATGCTGGAAGACAGAAGCCAAACAAAGCATCAGAGGGGCTGTTATTAACTTTGGGACCAGATTAGAGTTACCTCAGGGACAGAAAGATGAAATCCCTATAATCATTTCTGTTTGAATGTGTAAAGCAAAAACCATTAGCAAATAATGATTACTAGCCTTATCCTTTCTCCAACTCATATTAGAGCATTTAAGCCTTGTACCCTCCATCTTAAATGTAAACTTAATGCCATGAATTTATCATGAATTCCTCCTATAGTGAGGCTACTGTGTGTATCACTTAAGAAATTTTCATTGATAATGGGTAAGGTGCTTGCCGTTTATGTGGCAGGCCTAGGATCAATACTAGCAAGCCATATGGTCCCTGAACTTGCCAGGACTGATCCCTGAATGCCGAGCCAAGAGTAAGCCTGGAGCATTGCCACATAGCCCAGAGTTACCCCCAAAACCATAAACAACAAAAAAGAAACTCATCTACAACTGAGGTCAGAGGGATATTCAAACACACACACACACACACACACACACACACACACACACACACACACACACCACAAGTGGTGCTCAGGGCTTACTCCTGACTCTGTGCTCAAGGTTCACCCCTAACAGTATGTAGGGGAACCGTATGCTTGACAGAGAATATAACCTGGCTGGTCATGTGAAAGGCAAATGCTCTACCTCCCGTACTATCTCTCCAGTCCCCCAGCCATATTTTCTTCTAACAGTTTAAGGTTTTGCTTTTCACTTTCGTGTTTTAATCACTCTCAGAGTTGGGCCAGGGAGAGAGCTAGGCACCCTAAGCATTCACTTTGAATCCTTGGTCACCACATGGTTTCCTAAGAACTGCCAGGAACAAATTTCAAGCACAGAACTGGGAGTAGCCCCAGAGCACCACTTGGGTGTACTCCAGAAAAAGGAAAAACATAAAAGAACCAAAAGCAAAGTCAATGAAAACAAAACCACCCTCAATCCAGAGTTGATTCCTATTTCCTATGACATAAAGATACATTTTCTTTTCTTTATGGGTAACTTACACTAGATTTGTTTTTTCTTTTACCTCCCCCAAACTAGGCTAATCTGTATGTTTTCATAAGATATTTTTGTAGTCCTTATAGTAATAAAATAAACTATTCATATATATTAATTTAGAACAAAAATTTCAAACAGGTACTAGTATATATTATGCTTTATAAGGTGTTCATGCCAGTCATATTTCTATTAAGGAAACAAAAATGCTATGAGAATGAAAGTTAAATACAGGATGACTTTTAGAAGATCAGGACTTGCAGGAATTTCAGGAAATGACTGATTATAATTCAGCTAGTACTCATCACGGAAACTAAATTACAGGTGGATGTCCAGAAACTTCTGGAAACATTTTGATATAGATGAGGTAGAAATGGTGATGGCGGGTCTCAGTGTTCATTCAAAATTCAAGAATGAAAATATTGAATAATAAAGATGCTCATACTTAGAGTTGCAAAGTATAAAAGTTTATTGGAAAGTAGACTACAAAAGAAAAGAAGCTCCCCCAAGGGGGTGGGGAGAACGTAGTAGAGGGCTAAGTTAACTATGGGGCTTTTTATTGGAAAACAGGGTTTTCATGTTTCAGGGAATGCAGGTAGTTAAAGATAAGATACCTTTAGCCCCCTTTAAATGAAAATTGGGCTCTTGGCAAATGTTATAGAGGATACACAGATCTTCTAGATTCTTGTCTGGCCGATTATATTAGGTATTTCCCATTATCTTAGTCTCCTACTGAGCTTAAGCTTTGGGGCAGAATTTTATGATGGACAGTTGTTAATTCTCTGTTTATCCAAAAAAGTCCAGGAGTTTATAGAACATCAAAATTGTACGATGCATGATGGGCTAGCCAAAAAACAGGACTGCGCAGAGCAGCTGGTGAGGGTAAACTGAGGCTTCCTCTTTCTCTTTAACATTGACCATCTGCCAAAGCACATGATAGTGGCACGTGAACAATGTTATGATTTATGTTTCTCTTCCACCTCCCAAAGCTCACGTGAGTATTTTTTAGACTAGAACAGATTGTAAACCTCTGCTAGCATGTACTCTTAGATTTGTAGTTCCTAGACTTGTAGCCATTGTGAATCATAAAGAACTCTCAGAAATTGACTAGTGGATGCTTCCTTCTGGATTGTCTGCATAATACAAAATTCACAGAATTGCAAAAATTACCAAAAAGTAAGTTAATATTCTGTTGTAAGCAGTATATGCTCAATTTATTTTATCCATATAGGGATACACCCTGCCCCTTGAGGTGTTGCAGGTGTAGCTGCGGTGCCTGGCTGCATCAACAGGTGGCAGACAGGAGACAGGCTTGTCTACACCCAGGGCTCTACCCCGTGGGCCCTGGATGATTGATGGTCTGACATAGAAAAAGACTGGGCCCCTGGGATGAACCCAGAGCCAGGGTAGAGCCTGGCAAGTTACCTGTGGTGTAGCTTGATATGCCAAAAACAGTAACAATAATGGACCTCATTCCCAATGAATGGAGATATAACTGGTGCCTGCTTGAGCAAATTGATGAACAACGAAATGACAACTGATCCAAGACAAGGGATATACAATAAAAAAAAGTTGTTTTTAATTTTACTTTTTTTAGTGTCTGTCAACTCTAGTAAATCTCTCATACCTTATCTCTTTATTATATTTAAATTCATAGCTCTTCTCCCTTCTTACTTTTTGGAATAGCTCCATCCTTACCATCCATAAGATTTCTAAAACATTTCATTTCTTGCGTCTTGTGTAGGTTGCATGGTTTATAGTTGATATGTGGCTTTGAGTACTTTCCTACTGATAAAGGAAGCTGAGAAATAGAGGCAGTGTATTACATTTGTGTATCAAAAGATACTCTACAAAAAGTCAAATAGCAGGCTATGAATTGGGAAAATATGTTATCCAGTATAATATGCCAAACTATGTAATAAATACAAAATATAATCCTATAAATATTTAAATATTCTTAATATTTAGTAGAAAAATTATAATACCATTGAAAATGCACAAAAAGACATGAACACCAATGAGCAATAGGTACAGTTGATAGGAAATACTCAAATACAACATTGATAAATTATAAATTAAGACCATAACAAGATACTATAACAAGATACCACTTTAAATTTAGACTGAAGAATGGCCCTTTAGGGCGGGAGAAAGTGTAGGGACTAAGACTGTACTATTTCACTCCTGTAAGAGTGACTTTCAGTGGTGCTTGAATATGGTACCCCAGCATCCCCAGGAGTCATGTCTGAACACAGAGCCAGGACTGGTCCCACTGAGTGCCAGGTATGGCCCGACCAGGTCCTAACTTACCAGCATCTACGAACTAGTGACTGTGATACTTTCCATGGAAGAAATGATTATGCAGATCTGATCAAGTTATGGCTCATGAGACAGAAACATAATTCTGAATTATTCAGTGGGTTCAGAGTTTCCCTAACATGAGAGCAAAAAGATGCCTTGGAAATGAAGGCAATGTCAGAGATTAGAGTACAGACTGAAAGCTAATGAGAAGTGAGTGGTCTGAGCGTCCTGAGCCATCCATGCAGACTGGAAACAAGACCACCCGACATGTAACCAAAATCAACTCAGCATGAGTAAAAGCGGCCTTCATCATTTCTTCCCAAAATTTTATCACTGTATCACTGTATCACTGTCTTCCCCTTGTTCATTGATTTTCTCGAGCGGGCACCAGTAACTTCTCCATACATCCTGTCACAAGCAAGTGTAGCCCAAGGGCATCTGCTTGCTCCAGGGACAAGAAGAGCCAAAAACCATTCTTCAGGTTATGGAATTGAGGTCGATAATTTTACTAGTTTTTGGCATAACAAATAAAACACGGGTAGCCTGCTAGGCTTAAAAAACAAAACTTTTTCATATTTTGTAATAGGTTCTATATAATAGCTGAAAGCTTTGTGCAGTTGTAGAGATGGAGCCTAGTATCTGATGTGTTAGGCGAGTACCCTGCCACTGAGCTATATCACTGGCTCATAATAATGACATATTTTATAATACTAAATAAGTCATCTGATCAAACGAAAACAGGCAATACAAATTTTACCTACTATATTCCTTAATTTTTTTTCTACACATGAATAAACTGCTAAGAGTCACAATTTTAAAAATGTTTCTAATATTATTATTAAATACCAGCCTGTCACAGAGAAGCCGCAAGGAGACAGAGTAAGTTATTTCTGATGTTAAACTTACAGAACCGGGTTGGTGGGAGAAAATGTGCATTTCAAACTGTGGGTGTTAGAAGATGGAGACAGAGGCCCGGTGTTGTGGGTCATGAAAAGCTGAATGAGGTGATAAGCCCAAGAAACCCAGGAAGCTCAGGACTGGCATGACTGAAGAAATTTCTAGCTGTCTACACAGTGACTGGAAACTAAGCCCAAGAGAGTCTCTGCTTAGGTTGACTTGTAGCTTCCAGTTTTTATATGAAGAAGTCTTAACCACCAAATGTCACTGTATTTAGAAATATGATCTTAAAAGAAATAATAATTTCAAAAGAGGCTACTAGAGTGGGTATAATTCAATCTTATTGGTGTCCTTACCAAAAGAAGACACTAGAACATAAACATGTACTGGTGAAGATTACACAAAGACACAGAAAAGGCAGTCATTTGGGAGTGCAGGAGAGATATCTCAGGAGACCAAACTGCCAGATCCTAACCTCATAAACCACAATAAAATCAATTTCCGTTGTGGAAATTACTTCTTTGTAAGGCAGTTCTAGGTAACTAACACAGTCTCCAAACCATGTACAGAGTATGTGGATTTCCAGATTTAAATGAGGGTACTGCCTCGCTTAAAACACACTGGAGCCTTCGGATGAAAGACTTCTGAGAGGATACAGTGGTATCATTGCAGAAGAAATAAAACTGTGAAACATAATTAGATCCTAATTCTATGGGGCTGGGGACTGGACCTGGTTTCATGCACATATTTGCAATATTTCAGTTAGCATTTCAGGTAATTGATTATGGTGCTGGAAGCTTTTAGCCCACATTTTAAAAATATATTTATTATCCATCGTGAGATATACAATAACAAAGATGTTCATGTTTGGGATTCAGTCATACAGTGTTCCAGCACCCATCCCTCCACCAGTGCCCATTTCCCACCACCATGTCCCCAATTCCCTCCTCATTCCCTAAGTCTGGCCCTATGGCAGGCTCTTTGTCTTTTCTCTCTCTCTCTCTCTCTCTCTCTCTCTCTCTCTCTCTCTCTCTCTCTTCCTTCTCTTACACATTTATACATTGTGGCTTGCAAAACATACATTTAGAGGTTATCATGTATATCCCTTTGCCTATATTCAATGATCAGTTTTAGGCTGGTATTATCATTTCCAATGATTATTAGCATACTGTTCCCTTCTCTGTATTATCTAACCTCTGACTCCCACACACTTGCAGTGGATCCACCCACTGACAAGACCTCCTCAACCATGTTTTGCCTGACCTTGGATATTGGTATCATACTATATATATTTTTTATATCCTGCAAATAAATGCAGTCATTCTATATCTGTCCTTTTCCTTCTGGCTAATTTCACTCAGCATGATCCTCTCCATTTCCATCCATTTATAGGCAAATTTCATAACTTCATTTTTCCTGCCAGCTGCATAGTATTCCATTGTGTAGATGAACTAAAGTTTCTTTATCCAGTCATCAGTTCTCGGACACTCTGGTTGTTTCCAGATTCTGGCTATTGTGAATAGTGCTGCTATGAACATAGAAATGCAGATGGTGCTTCTGCTGTTGTGTTTTTGGCCTCCCAGGGTATATTCCCAGGAGTGGTATGGATGGGTCAAATGGGAGCTCAATATCTAGTTTTTGGAGGAATGTCCATATTGTTTTCCCAAAAAGGCTGTACCAGTCAACATTCTCACCAACAATAGATGATAGTCCCTTTTTCCCTGCATTCATGATTTCTGTTCATTTCTTCTCCCCGTTTTTGATGGGGTTGGATGCTTTCTTCTTGTAAAGTTCTACCAGTGCTGATATATCCTGGATATTAAGCCCCTTATCATATGGACATTGAATATTCCTTCCCAATCTGTGAACTGTCTTTGTATCTTGTTCACTGCTTCTTCTGAGGTGCAGAAGCTTTTTGGCTTCATGTCATTCCATATGTTTATCTTTGTTTCCAATTGCTTTGTTAGTGGCGTTTCATCTTTGAAGATGCCTTTAGCTTCAATGTCATATTTTTCCTTTGTTTCTTCAATGTACTTTATGGATTCAGGTATGATTTTAAGATCTTTAATCCATTTTGATCTGATTTTGTGCATGTTGTTAGACACAGGTCCAAATTCATATTTTTACGTAACTGTCCAGCTTTCCAAGCACCGCATGTTGAAGAGGCTTTCCTTGCTCTATTTCATATTTTTTCTCTTTTATTAAAGATTAAATGATCATGTATATGAGGATGGGTGTCAGGATACTCATCTCTATTCTGTAGGTCCACAGGTCTGTTTTTACTCCAATACCAAGATTTTTTAATTACTACCATTTTGTAGTACAGTTTGAAGTTGGGAAAGGTGATGCCACCCATCTATTTTTCCCCAAGGATTGCTTTAGCTATCCTTGATGGATTATTATTTCATACAAATTTCAGGAGTGTATAGTCAATTTCTTTGAAGAATGTCATGGATATCTTTATAGGGACCACATTGAATCTGTACAAAGCTTTAGGGAGTATTACCATTTTGACAATGTTAATTCTTCCAATCCATGAGCAGGGAATGTGTTTCTATTTACTTGTGTCCTCTTTTATTTCTTGAAGCAGCATTTTGTAGTTTTCTTTGTACAGGTCCTTTACATTCTTAGTTGAGCTGATTCCTAGGTATTTGATTTTCTGTGGCACAACTGTGAATGGGATCATTTTCTTAATATCCCTTTCTTCTCTTCAGTTATTTGTATATAGGAAATATACAAATATACACTGACTTTTGGGTATTGATTATGTACCCTCCCACTCCACTATAGTTATTTATTGTTTCTAGGGGATTTTTGGTAGAGTGTTTAGGGTTTTCTAGATATAATATCATGTCATCTACATATAGTGATAGCTTGACTTCTTCCTATTTTTCAAGATATTTTTCAAGATATAAACTAACAACGTTTAAGAACTTTATTTTACTGAAGTAATGTTGGTTCACTTTATACAGTCTCCAGGTGTGCAGCAGTGTAATTTGACATCTATATATGCTGCTACCACCAGGATCTCACAATTCTACAAGGAAGTGATCATTGATATCAAAAGAGGGGTTTGACAGGGTGATACCATTTCACCAAAACTCTTCAGCGCCACCCACGAGAACATCCTGAGACAATTAGAATGGGAAGGAATGGGAGTGAAGATAGATGGTCGGCAACTACACCACCTCCGCTTTGCTGATGACATCATCCTAATAACACCAAACATTAGCCAAGCGGCACAAATGCTGGCTCACTTTGACCAAGAATGTGGAAAGGTAGGTCTAGAGCTGAATCTAAAGAAAACTATGTTTATGAAAAATGAACTAGTTCCGGAGGCCCCATTCACTCTCAATGGAACAAACATCTCTGAATACAGCAGTTATGTGTACCTAGGTCGAGAAGTCAACATGATGAACGACCTAAAACCTGAGCTGCACAGGAGGAAGAGAGCGGCATGGAATGCCTTCAAAAACATCGAAGAAATAGCCAAAAGAACAAAGAACCTCCTGCTCTGGGCACATCTCTTGGAGCTCCACCGTTCTCCCTGCATTAACATATGCTTCAGAGACCTGGGCCCTACGAAAGCAGGATGAGAATGCTATTCGGTTCTCCCAGAGAGGAATCGAAAGAGCTATGCTTGGAATATCACGCCTCACTCAAGTGAGAGAAGGAATCCCGAGTTCTGACCTCCATCGCTATTCCAGAATCAGGGACTCTGTCTCGTTTGCCAAGGCATCGAAAATCAGACGGGCTGGACATGTAATGCGATTTGGAGACAACCGCTGGACTAGAGCCGTTACCGACTGGATCCCACGGGATGTCAATAGATCACGTGGCCACCCACCTACAAGATGGTCAGACTTCCTTGTCAAGACCCTGAAGGAAAGGTTTGAGGCTCTTCATATTCCTGAATCAACCAGATGCCATTGGGCTACATTGGCACGTGATAGGGTCCAATGGAAATGTTACTGGCACCTGCACGAGCAAGTGGATGAATAACGGATTCAAGTGATCAAGTGATCAAGTGATATGCTGCTACAAAGAACCATTATGATGCCTCTGGAATCCTAATGTTCATATACCACCATACAATTAAACCCCTTTACCTGATACACTCTTTCCTTTATCCCCATTTAGTCACCTTCCCTTTGGTTCACGATCACGATCACGATCATCCCGTTGATCATCTATTTGCTAGAGTGGGCACCAGTAATATCTCCAATATAATGGTTTGAGGCTCCCTTTGGTTATCCACTGTTATTAAATAATGGCTATTTTTAGAGTTTCTTTAAGTTTATAGAAAAAATAGTCGAAAAGTAGAGGTTTCCATGTACTTTTCCGACCCTAGTTCACAGTTTCCTGTGTTATTTAGGTCCTGGATTGCCATTCAACATTTGTTACAAAGGGTGAGCCCAAATCAACATATTATTTAAAGTCCATCTTTTACAGTAGGGTATATTGTGTTGTACTGTTCTATGAAAGCTGATGAATGCATACCAACAAGTATTCACTGTTACAATATTATAAGGATCATTTTACTGTCCTCAAAATCCTCTGTGGTATTATAATTCCCTTTCACTGCCAAATTAAACCCTTGGCAACCATTCATGTTCTGACTTTCTCTATAGTTTTGCCTCTTCTTAAATGACATGCAGTTGGAATTAATGTCTGCAGCTTTTTTTTTTTTTAAATTTTTTTATTTTTACAATTACAAAGATATACAATTAAAAGTTTATATTTGGGTTTTGGTCATACTGTGTTCCAGCACCCATCCCGCCACCAGTGCCCATCTCCAACCACCAACGTCCCCGGTTCCCTCCCCTCCCCCAGCCCTCCTCCATGGCAGGTTCTTTACTTCTTTCCCTTTCTCTCTCTTTCTCTTTTCCTTCCCTTCCAGACTATGGATTACAGAACATACATTAAAGGGTTGTCATGTGTATCCTTTTGCCTCTATTTAATGCTCAGTTCTAGGTTGGCATTAGTACCCTCGACAATTGTTAGCACACTGTTCCATTTTCTGTCTTACCTAGCCTCTGACTCCCACAAGTTTGTGATAATTTCCACCTTTGACAAGACCTCCTGATATGTTTCACTTGACCTTGGATATTGGTATCATAATATGTACATATATGTTTATGTTATGCAAATAAATGCAGTCATTCTGTATCTGTCTCTCTCCTTCTGGCTAATTTCGCTCAACATAATCTTCTCCATGTCCATCCATTTATAGGCAAATTTTATAACTTCATATTTCCTAACAGCTCTGCAGCTTTTCAAGCCCGCCTCTTTCACTTAGCGATGTGCATTTAAGATTCAATTAATTAATTTCTTGAAAAGTGATAAAACAGTGGAAAAAAATTGAAAAAAAAACATTTTAAAAGAGGTGCTCTGTGTATTACCAATAATTATCACACACACATGCACACAGTAGTTATTACAGATTTATATTCACCAAAATAAGTGAGCTCAGTACAGGAAAAAATGAGATTTGTAGTAGAAAGTATTCCATCCTCATAGAAACTTCAATTTAGATCAGGAGTCGATGGATGTCCCTCACTGGTAACTTTCGTAGAAATCTGGGGCAGAGAATTTCAAATGCTAATGTCTTTATTGAATGTTATGCGTATATATTTATACAAATGCATAATCCCTAGCTTTGTCTCCTGAAGAATTCAAAATGTACTCCAATCAATATAAACACATATAATCACAAAATTTTGCATCCAAAACCATTCCACTAAAAGCAACTAAGACTTTCCTCCATGAAAATATGCTGAGCATCATGCTCTATGAGAATACAAAATTTATCTGTAATATCAATTAGTTGATTATTAAAAATATAAATTAAGGCTTTCACTGACCGCCCATGAGGAATTAGCTTCTCTATATTATGAGTCAGGAATGGATTGCTCTGTCTTAAGTGAAGAATGCTTTCAAAGAGTAAAGGGCTTGCTTAGGACAAGGAGTCTGCTTGGAGGCAGCCAGTTACCAAAGAAAATCAGAGATGACTGGAATACCAAAATAGTAAGAACAGTAATGAGTTAGAAATCATCAAATACATGAGCTTATTAGTTATAATAAGTAAATAATATGGGTGAAAGTAGCTCATCAATTCAAGGCAGAAGACTGAGATTGGACTGATGACAGTGTATGGGAGACTAGATACACATCAGTTTGAAACCTTTTCATTTTGCTTTCTTTGGGTCACACCCAGCAATGCTCAGGGGTTTCTCCTGGTTCCGCACTCAGGAATTACTCCTGGCAGTACCCGGGGACCATATGGCTTACTGTGAATTCAACTCAGGTTGGCTGCGTGCCCCACTCACTGTCCTATCGCTCCGGCCCTTTGTAGTCTTTTAATCTCGGAGAAGTATTCTGAACTAGTTAGTACCCCCCCAGCTGAATTGTTTTCAGGCACAAGGTTGACATTAGTACTTGTTATTTCTATTTAAAAAGCAAAACAGGTGGTAATAGGTAGGATAACTGGAATAAAATAATTTCATTTCTTTGGGTGTTAGACTACAGTAAAGATTCCTGTCATTCTTTCTCCTTCTCTTCTCCCCTTTATTATTGTTGCAATAAAGGTTGTGCACTTAGATGTGGTGTTTTCTGGAGACAACTTTGTTGTGGTGCCAGGGACCATAAAGGCAGTGCCAGGAATTTCACTGAATTTCAGGACAGTGCTGGGCGAGTCACAGCCTCATCTACACAAGACCGTCTATCACTGAGCCACTGTGAAAGATCCTACTTTGTCACTTAAGCCACCATGGAGCCCTCGAAGAAAGTTTTTGTAAGTAAAATAAAATGTTGATGGATACTTTGTTTTTAAGTTTTGGCTCACTGAGTCCTGCAAAAACTACCAAATTGTAGAGTATTCAGCTGCTGTATGGCTGTCTCAACATAATAATCAGCATTCTAAAGTGCAAATAATTAAGCTGGATAAGACAGTTTTAACCGGTGCAAAAAAACACATATCTCATTGCTTGATTCCTATAACCCAACGCCCAATGGACTGGTTTGTTACTGTGGCACCTCAACAGAATTGCAGGAATATGGGAGAAAATGTTGTGAAAGATGGGGTTTCAGAATGGGTGAGACGAAAGCCAAGTCTCAAAACATAAACATATGCCTTCCTTTAAAGGGGATTGCCGGGGCTGGAGCGGGTAGGGCGTTTGCCTTGCACGCGGCTGGCCTGTGCCGGCCTGGGTTCGATCCCCGGCATCCCATATGGTCCCCGAGCACAGCCAGGAGTAATTCCTGAGTGCATAGCCAGGAGTAACCCCTGAGCATCGTTGGGTGTGACCCAAAAAGCAAAAAAACAAAAACAAAAACAAAAACAAAAAAAAAGAAAAAGATCTCAAATAAAATAAAAGAGAACAACAGCAAGCAAAGATTTAGGACTGGGGCAGGTGGTTCACCTTAAATAAAAAATAAATAAATAAAATAAAGGGATTGCCAAGAAATTTTAAATAATGCGAAAGAAAATTTCTCATCTAGGTTTGCTTTCTGTCAAGTTTGCTTCATCTCATTCTAAATACCCAGGATTCTTTTAGTACAGTCATTCTATCTTAAACTTTTTAATCATTTAGGAAGCTGATTAAAATTTGGATGATGCTATTTTAATGTTCAACTATCATTTTACGGAGAGGATGTGAAAACCACAGCGACATCTAGCCATATACCGGAGACTAGAAGGAGTGGAAGTTGGACTCTGAGCATCTGTAGTTTCCTGCTGGCCGGTCTGATATCTTCCTCTTTGAAAAGAACACTAACACACCCCTGATAAGTTGTCACACCTAGATTCTCTGATTAATAGATTTGTCACTGCAGGAACTTGCCAAGCTTGTATACTGTGAGATCATCAAACCTCAGAAAAGTTATAAAAAATTTCATTTGGCCCCATATACCTTGACTCTGGCCAAATGGAATTTTAAGTGGCTGTGAATCACACTTCCAGGGTACCAGCTCAACTGACCGCAAATCACTATCTTCCTCACTTAGAATACTGTTCTGGCAGTAATTTTCCCAGAGTAATAATTCCTTTTAAAAATACCAGGGTATAGACGTATGCACTGCCTCAGATGCTCAGGTATCGGCAGAAGAATGACAAGGGTGTTATCTCTGGGTCAAAAATAGAATAAACAACAGCTTAAATACATATATTTTCCCCTTCAAGAAATTACTATGGGTTGGGGGGGAGGTAGTACAAGGGTACTTTCCCTGCAATCTGACAACCCTTGTTCAAATTCTTAACTGCACATATTGCCTCCAGAGCACCACCAAGGGTCACACCTGAGCACAGAACCAGAAAAACCACCAACTATTTCACTTTAGGAATGGCCCACCCAAAGAGAGAAAATAAAATTACTATGAATCCAAGTATAGAACTCGGTAGTAGAGCACATGCCTTGTATATGTAAAGCCGCACTCAATACCTGGCACCACAGAAGAATAAGAAAAAAAAAAAGAAAAACTGCTGTGTATTATACACAACAAAGTGAGCATTTGATTATATAAAATCTATGAGCTATCCCACAGAGACTGGCACACATCCAAAACAGCAAGAACAACCGGTGCTGGCGTGGATGTGGGGAAAAAAGGACTCTCATCCACTGCTGGTGGGAGTGCCGACTGGTCCAGCCCTTTTGGAAAACAATATGGTCATTCCTCCGAAAGCTAGATATTGAGCTCCCATTTGATCCAGCAATAGCACTCCTGGGAATATACCCTAGAGACCGAAAAACACATAGCAGAAACACTATCTGTACTTCTTTATTCATCTCTGCGCTATTCACTATAGCTAGAATCTGGAAACAACCTAAATGCCCGAGAACAGAGGACTGGCTAAAGAAACTGTGGTTCATCTACACTATGGAATACTATGCGGCTGTCAGAAAGGATGAAATTATGAAATTTACCTGCAAATGGATGGACATGGAGTCTATCATGCTGAGTGAAATTAGTCAGAAGGAAAAGGACAGATATAGAATGACTGCATTCATTAATAGGATATAGATACCAGTGTTTTAATAAATATGGGAAATGGTAATGGCAGATTAAAACTCACCACTGAATATACACAAAGAGACTTAAGTGATAAACTCTAAATATCTGCAGGGCTAGCCATAATGTGTAAAATAAGAGGGAGAGAGATGCAGAGACAGAGAGAGAGAGAGAGAGAGAAAGAGAGGAAACTGGGGTACCTGCTATTAAGGCGGGTGGGGGGATGGGAGGGGAGGGATACATTGGTGGTGGAAATGGGGCACTGGTGGAGGGATGGGTGCTGGAATACTGTATTACCAAGAACCAATTATGAACACCTTTGTAATTGTGTGTTTCACGGTGGTATAATAAAAAATTAAAAAAAAATAAAATAAAATCTATGAGCTAATTGGGTAACATTAACGCATCAACTAAAAATTATGACAAATAGAGTTTAACAACGGTGTGTAGATCAACAAAATTTGCAGCATCACAGAAAAATATAGCAACATCAAAAAGAGACATGAGATAATTAGGACCATGTATCTGGTTGCTTGAAGATGAGTATTACCAGAAAGAATGGTTTGGTTTGGTGGTGCCAGTGTCTTACGGGAGAGAAGGATATGGAACTAGGGTTCACAGATCATCCGAGAGGGGAAATAGCACTGAATTCTAAAAGAAATCATGAGAAGTGTATTTTCGCTATTCCTTTGTAATGAATCAATTTATCTGAGTTCAACATGTCTCCTTACCTCCTAAAACACTCATGCACTTTCACTGTGGGAAACTAGAGGGAAACAAAGTAGGAAAAACCAGATAGCCTAAACCTTAAGCCATCATACACAAAGGGGAGAAAAAAGAGAAAATAAAATGAAACTAACTCTCAGACTATAAGAACAAAACTGTGGGAACAGAGAAGTGGGTGTGTATAATGGGTCAAGAGCTTCAGCTGAATGGTGTTGATGTAGTTTCCATCACAGGCAGCTTGGAGAACATTTCATTCTCAATGAGATGTTACATGTTTTTCTTTTTTTTTCTTATTCTTCTGTGGTGCCAGGTATTGAATGGGGCTTTACATATACAAGGCGTGTGCTGTACTACTGAGTCCTATACTTGGACTCATAGTAATTTTATTTTCGCTCTTTGGGTGGGCCATTCCCTAAAGTGAAATAGTTTGGGGCTATTCTGGTTTTGTGCTGAGATGAAACATGGGTCGACTGCCTGCAAGACATGTGCTCTATTTATTTCATTTTGGCAGGGGTGGAGGGCGGACAAGCAGTAGAGCTCAGGGCTTACTCCTTGCTCTGTGCTCAGAGATCACTCCTCGTGGTTCTCAGGGGAAATGTAACAACAGAGATCAAATCCAGGTTGGCTGCACAGAGCGTAAGTGCCTTAATCACTGTGCTGTCTCTCCAGCCCTAAGAGATGAGCTTTAATCCTATACTGTCTGTCTGGCCCACAAGATTCACTTTACTAGAATTTTATATTACTTGCAGAGAAGGCGGGGAAGTTTTCAAATGGTAACTTGGTTCCAGACTCTACCAGTCTGCTTTTTATTTCCATAATACTTGAATTTCACTCCTCAGGAACAATCTGATTGTCAGAGATCTATTCTTTCCAGTGGAGGTAGAAAAAATAGTGAAGCAGTAATTGAAGTTAGAAAAGTGTTTGGGTTACACAAGCTATTATGCAGGTGTATTTGAATTATTTTTAGGAAATGGTCTTCTCATTTACATGTAGGAGCATATTTTCCACTGTCATTAAAATAGGAGACAATGACTTATTTCTGACTTCAACTTCCTTTAAAGTACTAATAGAAAGGTATGGCTATCAAATATCAAAATGAAATTATGCATCGCAATTAAAAATATACATTGCAATGCCACCTTTACCACAGAGAAAATATGTCAGACATTTTTGTTCATAATAATTACAAGTATTACTTCCATGGTTTTTGGAATTCCCAGAAAAGTTCCCTCTACCTTCTCCCCATTTCCCTCCACAAGTGGAGTGAACTTTTAGGTGAAGGAAGATTCACTGCCTAAATGCTACACTGGTGATTATTTTTAATCATGTTTTACATATTTAATAATTTTAGAATGCATTTGATATTAAGATAAAAAAGATATTTAGGTTTGACCTTGGAACTGGTTCCATGCAACCCAATCTACTTCATCAGATCTTCAAATCTTGGGCCATTCTTACTGAGAGGAGGGAGAAATACACTGGGTCCCAGTAAGTTTGCTCAAAACAGTGAAGTAATTGCTGTTTACTTATTGCTCAAAATTAGTGAAGCAGTTATTAGTTAAAAAATGTATACACATAATGTAGGGGTACAAGTGCATGTTACAATTTTGTTTGGTTTGGGGTTCTAGCCAGATGTGCTTAAAGCTGTTGCTCTGTGCTCAGGGATCCTCTTGGCAGTGCTGGAGGGTGAATGGGGGGAACCATATGTGGCGTCAGAACTGAGGTTGGCAACATGCCTGGGAAGCACCTAAACTTCAATCATATCTCTTTGGTTCTATGTTTTAACTTTTTAAGTGTAATTAAAGATAACTTTACTTACTTAAATTATATTTGTAAATACGTATTGAGTACTGGTGTAGATTTGGTATTTATTTACTAAATAAATATAAACTTAGCCCTTATTATTTCTAAGTCCTCAATATTCCGGGAATGATAAATTTAGCTCTTGCCTTACATGTGGTTGACTCTAGCTGAATTCCTGGTGATGCATACATAGGACCCTCTGAGCCCGCCAGAAATGACCCCGATCACAGATCCAGGAGTGAGGCCTGAGCACAGACAGGTATGTGTGAATTCCAATTCTATTCACCCACTACCACCGCCACCAGCAAATAGAAAGTTTACAGTATTGATGTGTGAAGTTGGGGTTTTTATTTATAATGATTAAATAAAAGTTATAGAAATACATTGATCCATGTCATACAGAAATTTGTCTCAAACAGAAAGGAAAAATGAATTCTACAATGAGATATTGCAAAAACAATTTCAGCTTATATTATTACTACCAGAATGCAAGGTCCATGATTGGATGAATTTCTTTGCCTTGCTCTCATAACTGAGACAGCAGTGAGCACAGAGGGCCATTCAGTGGGGTAGAGAGAATGCAAGTAAGGGTTAGAGAAAATAATTAATTTCTCTCTTCATTCTCAAAATATTATTCTCCCCCCCCCATTTTTAGAAACATTAAAAAAGAACTAATCAACAGGAAAAATTTAATTAGAAAAATTCTAAATATTCGGATGTATTTACAGGCTTGCCTGACATAGTCTCTCAGAGCTTTCTAAAACAATGTCTGATCTCACAGAGCCTGGCATCTGATCCTATAAGTTGAGGAAGCGATTAAAAGATCAAGTGATAAATTATTATTGTTCTCATTTTATAGATGAGAAAAACAATTAACTATATAATTTGGAGAGGTGACTAGAAGAGAACATAATCTCTGTCTCTGTGAATCTAAGGTTCTAATGTGCAAATTTTATCTCTGATCTAGCTGAATAATGTTTGCTTCTGGCAATGTAAGGCACACAATTCAGAACATAGAAATCTCAATTGTTAGCTTCTTTCCCTTCCTACTAAAGTCCAAAGGTCATGACTGATGGCTGAACCAAAAAAACAAAAGTAGGAAGCATACAATTTTTAGCAGAATGGTTGAAACAGATAATGAGACCATCACTCTGTCAGAACTATTTTTAAGATGTAAAAACAAATATGCGCCCCAAATCGTTCACCACATGCTTCTTTGGAGATAATGTTATGAAGAAAATTTGGATTCAGCTGATTTGGGGTGGGCAGGCGTCCCACACAGTGCTCAGGATCCTGGAGGTCACCCCTAGGTGATTCTCAGCCAACCAGGCCATATGGTTTGGTGCCAAGACCCTATGAGCCTGAGAGCAACAGATTCAACCCCAGTGGTACTTGGGAATGTTCAGTGCTACTTGGAGGTGCTAGGGTATACGGGTGAGGGAAGGTAACACAGTGTCAGGGGTTCTACCCAGGGTCCTGGAATTACAAAACATGTTCACTTGATCCCTAGCCCCAGGGGCCCATGATATTTTAACAGAATAGGCTCCTGGCTGGTGCTAATCAACAGTTTCACAGACTGCAAGGAGAGTGACACAACCGCCTGCTACCGGTTTGAATACCAAGTAAGAACATTCCCTCCTTTGTCATATGAAGCAAGACATGTTCAGATTTCACCAACTTGAAACAGGTATGGTAACAGCAAATTGTACCATAAATCAAAACAAGCCCAATAGACTTAAATGAGATTTTTGGAGAATAGAATTGGCGTTTAGGTGGAGTCATAACTTTGTAAGTTTTATAGAACCACCTAGCTTCCTTACTAAACCTGGTAAGTCCCTTACTAAAGCTGGTACAGTCCCTCAGCTTCTCATCACTCATAAAACAAGAATATCAACATGACCGTGGAGTTTAGTACTGCCTAAGAGTAGAACAAGCAAGAAATCATGATTTCCCCCAACAATTAGCTTTCTGATTGCCAGATTCAGAGTGTGGTAAAGGGAAAATTGTAAAGAGGTGGTCAAAAGTACAAACTTCCAGTTGTAAAACAGGGCTGTAATGTACAGCTTAATGATACAATAAGCTTTGCTACATGGTTATATTTGAGATCTAAGAGAGTAGGTCCCCAGAAGGGAATCATCACAAGGGAAAACCAGTGTGGGAAGAAGCTCTCCCTGTGGAGCACAGGGGCGTATTCCTGGCTCCGTGCTCAGTGCTCAGGAGTGATCCCTGGTGGTGCCTAGAATCAAACCTGGAGCCAGCTGCCTGCAAGGCAAGCATCTTTATCACCTGTACTATTTTTCAGGTCAAAAGGAAAACTTCTTTTAAATCTACACGAGATTGTGGATGTCAACCAAATTTATTACGGTGGTAAATGGATGATATATGTAATCCATTTAATTATAATACACATCTGAGAAAATACAGTGCGACAGGCCAGTTATATTCCAATAAAACTGGGGAAGGAGTCAGAATATTCTCACATCATCTTTTCTATGGCGAATTATAGTATGTTTTTCAATATAATGCGTGGTTGCCCTCGTGCTGACTTTTAAAGACAGTGATGAGGCTGTTATCATCCTTGATTTTCAAAGCTGACATTTATAGAGACCTAAAATGTATAGGTATCACTTGTATCACTTGTCTTCTTGCTGATCATCAATTTGCTCCAGCAGGTGCTAGTAACGTCTCCATATATTGGGAATGAGGTCCATTATTGTTATTGTTTTTGGCACATCAAATACACTAGGGGTAGCTTGTCAGGCTCTTCCCTGGCACTGGGTTCATTCCAGGGGACCCAGTCTTTTCTATGTCAACCAACCAGTAAGGGGCTCACGGGGCAGAGCCCTGGGTGTAGACAAGCCTGTCTCCTGTCTGCCACCTGTTGATGCAGCCGGGCACCACAGCCACACCTGAAACACCTCAAGGGTCAGGACAATGTATAGGTAGCAAACTAAATATTTGAATGAATATTTTCCTCTTAAATGCAAGAACTGAGAGCCTACCTACTACCAAGAGTATCCCACTTGCATGGCAGAGCCTGGCAAGCTACCTGTGTCGTATTCGATATGCCAAAACAGTAACAATAATAGACCTCATTCCCATGACCTGAACAAATGGTTTGAGGCTCTTTGTGTTTCTGGAGCGAACAGATGCCCTTGGACTACACTAACATGCCACAGGGATGAATGGAGACAGTACAGGTGCCCGCTTAAGCAAATCAATGAACAATGGGAAGACAAGTGATACAAGTGATTTTCCTCTTATTTATTTATTTAATTATACCACCATGAGAGAAATAATTGCAAAACCATTCGCAAGTTTTTCTCTCTTCATAATAACTTCACAAGCACTACAATTATATCCATTTTCAATATGAGAACATGAAAGTATAATGTGATGATGCAGCTTTCCCAGACAGACACCACTGATGATCTGCCTGTGCCCAATGCTCAAGGTCTTCTGCACTCTTCCTCATACTTCCTCCTTTAAAAGAGCTGCGTTCCCTGTTAAATACTTTTTAAAAACTAGATTGAGAAAACTATGTATAAGCTATTTTCCAATCAAGAAATGCATCTTTGACTTTCTATGGGAAGTGATATTCCTCACAGGATGATGAATTATGACATTTGTTCCTTTACAATATGCATCTATTGGCTCCAAATTTAATTGCAGGGATAGCTACCAGAAGCAGTATCCTCCATTACCAACTCACCATACCACCCTGCATGACTCTGTACAAGTAAGAATTCAAGATTAGCATGTGCATTATTTTTGCATCATGAAAATAGGGCTAGAATGAATCATGGGACCCCTTGTTTTCCATTTGGATCATCGAGTATAAGAAAACAAGCTTTCTGGAATGGGTTAGGAGAGGGCAGCAGAAACACAGATATCCCAGGTCTACAAATAACCCAGAAAGCTCCAGACAGTACACAGAAATTAAATGGAATAATGGATCAACAGTAGGCAGTAAACGGTATCTCAGCACCAGGACACTGTCCAGAAAACAAAACTGGATCTAGCTGACATCTGCAATAAATGTTGACAGACCTTTGAGAAAAGCACTTCTCTGAGGGCACTTACAGAAAGGAGAATTTTAGTCCTAGAATATCCAGTTAATAAAGATCAACACAGGGGTTGATTTTAATTTTGTTTCTGTCGTTGTTTTAAGTTAAATGTTAAAATCAGGTAAAGGGCATGGAAGGAAAAAAAATAGGAATGTGACCTGATTCTGAGCAGTCACTCCAGGAACTGAGATTTTTCCAGCTCAGGATAAAATGCACCATCTTGTCCAGCATAAAAGCCTGAGAGAAATCTGCTATGGGAATTTAATGAAGACGAATTAGGAGGCCAAGCAGAAAAAAAACTACATCTTTTCACAAATTCACCCATTGGAATAACTGAGCTTATTTGGTGAAAATTAAGCACAACTGGTTTTAGGAGCTGGCTCTGAAACACTTAGATGAACATTCAAGTGCATGTTATATTGTGTCTTATGTTACAGGCTGACTCATAGGGAACCCAGACCTGGGACAGCAAAGGCTGCTGCTTGTCTCATATACTGGCTGCCTGAGCGTGTGGTTCTACAGAACACAGAGGAGAGCTCTTGGTTTCCTTGCAGATAAACACAGCTGGGTGACTAAGTTCTGGCCAATAGGACGTGTCCGGACTGGTACAAGAAGCAGGGAGTGTCCTTATATAATGAAAACATCCTCTTTTTCCCTTTTCTCATCCCTTCTATCTGGCTTGAATTGAGGAATTGAGACCATGAACAAAGGAGCATTAAGATAGAAACTTGGGCTTTGAAGTTCTCAAGAAAGGAGAGCTGTTTGCTATCAGAGCCAAGGAATGCCTCCATCTAGACACTATGGAGAGAGAAACGAACTTTGTTGATTTAAGTGCTGTGCTTGAATATTATTGATTGCACAACCAAACCCAATCCTAACAAATTCAGCAACCATCATCTTTGCAAAGTCACATCAGTGAAAACAGTACCAGTTCTTAAGAGATCATACTGACTATCAAAGTATAAAGTGGTGAAATGAAGACAATTCTGAAAAAATCAGTTCAAAAAATTCTTTCAACTATTAAGAGGTGAATTAAGATTTAATTCACGTACAAGTTCGGGCTGTGACACTGTTTCCAGATAAAACATTTCTAGATGTGAAACACTCACTTCCATCATTTTTGAAGGCACGGACTTTTCTTTTTTAATAAGTATTTTATTATACCACCGTGAAATATACAATTACAAAGATGTGCATATTTGGGTCTTGGTCATACAGTGTTCCAGCACCCATCCCTCCACCAGTGCCCATCTCCTACCACCAACGTCCCCGGTTCCCTCCCCCTCCTCCAGCCCACCTCCATGGCAGGTTCTTTATTTCTTTCCCTTTCTCCCTCTTTCTCTTTTCCTTCCCTTCCAGACTATGGATTACAGAACATAAATTAAAGGGTTGTCATGTGTATCTTTTTGCCTGTATTTAATGCTCAGTTCTAGGTTGGTATTAGTACTTTCGACAATTGTTAGCACACTTCCATTTTCTGTCTCACCTAGCCTCTGACTCTCACATGTTTGTGATAATTTCCACCTTTGACAAAATCTCCTGATACATGTTTCACTTGACCTTGGATATTGGTATCATAATATATACATATATATTTATGTCATGCAAATAAATGCAGTCATTCTATATCTGTCTCTCTACTTCTGGCTAATTTCACTCAACATGATCTTCTCCAGGTCCATCCATTTATAGGCAAATTTCATAACTTTGTTTTTCCTAAGAGCTGCATAGTATTCCATGTACCAAAGCTTCTTTATCCAGTCATTGATTCTTGGGCACTCTGGTTGTTACCAGATTCTGGCTATTGTGAATAATGCTGCTATGAACATAAAAGTAGAGATGGTGTTTCTGCTGCATATTTTGGCTTCCCAGAGTATATTCCCAGGAGTGGTATGACTGGGTCAAATGGGAGTTCAATTTCTAGTCTTTGGAGGAATGTCCATATTGTTTTCCAGAAAGGCTGTACCAGCCGGCATTCTAACCAACAATGGATGAGTGTCCCCTTTTTCCCACATCCACACCAGAACTTGTTGTTGTTGCTCTTTTGGATATATAGACACGGAATTTTCTTAAAGAGACAGTGAATAATAACATTTATACCTTTTGCTTACTACAAAATGTTTTGTTCAAATAATTAATTGACAGAAAAACAATTTGTTAACAAGGTAACCAAAAAAACTAACAAACAGAAAGGCTAGTGAATCATAAGAGAAGAGGCTTATACTATTATTTCACTGATGACCACAGAAATAAAAGTGATTTATCTATGGGTGGGTGATTTTTGACAAAGATATGAAAATAGAAAATTAATAAACGACACCTACTATCCTGTTGAGCTCCCTTGTATTACTCTCTAGCACTTCCACTCTGATCAGCTCTAATGCTCTCATGGTATGTACCTTGACTGATCTCTCTCTCTCTCTCTCTCTCTCACACACACACACACACACACACATACAGACACACACACCCTGCTATATCAAGAACTTGGAGGAGCCATGGACATGATTAAGTTTTAGGGCACATCCATGCATGAAAATAGACCCAGATCCCATCCCGACACCTAATCCGTAATGCCGGGAATAGATCCAGAGCACTCCAGGATGGCCTTAATATTCCTCAGCCCTGCAGGGCCCGACCAGTATCACACTCTTGGGTCCTAGCACTGAACTGCTCACCTTCTTACCAAGTATCTTCAGGATTTCCCATTAAACTCCCCGAGCATGACTCAGGAGGTCCAATAGAAATATAAACAAATAAAATACAAATAAAACATCAATCCACTCCCAAACCTTTCCTCTCATACCATTAACACATGGAAGCTGATATTTTATATTATCTATTGTTAGGACAGAGCTACTACCAGCTCTCCCTGTGCCCAGATGATCACGAGGCGCCCGGGAGGGATGGCGGGTTCTAGCCCTGGTCCGCCACCCCAGTAGAGTCTCACAAGAAGCCAGAGGAACCCCCACTCCATAAGGGCCGCCATTTTCTACATCCGGACTCCCCACTCGTCAGTGCTCCACCCAGCAGAAGAGCTGATCAGAAGCATGGCTCATCAGAGACCCACCCAGCAAGTGGTAGCGGCCATCTTGGACCGACCCAGCAGTCATTTTCAAGCCCAGCCCAGGTGTGTTGATCCAGAGTCTCACATACATGGAGCAGAGCTGCTACTGGCTCTCCCTGTGCCCAGCTGATCATGAGGAGCCTGGGAGGGAAGGTGGATTCTAGTCCTGGCCCGCCTTCCCAGCAGAGCCTCGCAAGAACTCAGAAGAACCTCCATACCATGAGGGCCACCATTTTCCACATCCAGACTCCCCAGCTCGTCAGAGCTCCACCCAGCAGAAGAGCTGATCTCACAAGCCTGATCACAAGCTGATAACAAGCTTGATGATCGCAAGTTCATCAATAAATGCATGAGATGAGAGGCAACAACAAGAGTATCCCACCTGCACGGCACAGCCTGGCAAGCTACCCATGTCGTATTTGATATACCAAATACCAGCAACAATTCCCTGACCTGAACGAATGGTTTGAGGCTCTTCGTGTTGCCCTTGGGCTACACTCAGCATGTTACAGGACATATGGAGATGTTACTGGTGCCTGCTCGAGCAAATCAATGAACAATGGGAAGACAAGTGATACAAGTGACAAGAAGCTTAGGGCTTATAAATAAGAGGAGGGGGATTTGCTTTCCCCCCTCAGGGTGGTCCCAAAGCGCGAGGCTCAAAGGGACCCTCTGTGGATTCCATGGCTCTAACAGTCCTTGGGAGTCAGGAGGTAAAGATGGCAGCAGATGCTGGGTCTAGCTGGGTGCCCGGCATGTTTCACAGTCCATTAGGGCCCAGGCCCGTGTCTGGGCACTTTTCCCCTGACCCATCAAGGGAAGAAAGAACAAGGCCAGAGCTTCCTGAAGGTTAGGTTTAGTCAAATCTTCTGTTACTCGTTACTTTTTGCTTCACCTCTCTGCTCGCTGCAGGAACTCTCAGGGCCCTCTGGCTCTCTCCCAGGAGGTTCTCTTGTAGGCTGCTCTCCTCGAGGCATCTGTGCAGGCTCCTCTCTTCTGCAGGGCCTCTCTCTTCTGGAGGTCCTTGCTCAGGGCATCACCTCTCAGGTCCTCTCCCAGGACCTGTCTTTTCAGGATCTCTTTTCTTAGGTCCTTTCTGTTCAGGGCTTTTCTCTTCAGGGTCTCTTTCTCTTTGTTTCTTTACTTATCTGTGTCCCTAACTCTATTTCTTTATTTCACCATCTTGGCCTGTGGCCTCTGATTCTCTGTGACTCTGGTGACTCTGTGTTCCTAGTCTATTTCTCTGTCTCACTGCTGTTTGGTCCTGTTGCCCTGTTACCATGCATTGTGGTTCTGGAGCTTGCCCTCGGTCCTAGGTACCAGGAGCAGCTGCTCCCCCATGGCGCTGCCCTTACGGCCCAGGCACCTGAAGCCGTGGCTCCCCCTCCTTCCAGAAGCTCCCCCCCCCCATGCTCTTCTGGGGCCCTATTTATAGTCTCAGGCCAGGTCCTGGCCTCAATTGACTAGCAGTTTCCTAACTGGCATTCCCCTACATTTCACCCTTCTATGTTTAATTTTTTTAAGAAAAGGAAACAAAGTCTATTGAAGGGAAAATAAGTTCAAGGTAAGAAAGTCTGTGTGTGTGTGTGTGGGGGGAATAAAAATAAGTCCAAGGTGGCCAGAGCCTGAGCAGCTTCTCCCCCCCCCCACCCCAGGGTCTGGCCTTAAGGCACGGGCACTAGAGGCTGCTCTCTTCATCCAGAAGCCCCTGGTACTCTCCTGGGGCCCCTAAAATAGATAGCTTCTGTCTGCTTGTAGATGAAGAAAGGTATCATGCATTGCCCAGAATTGGCCAGCAGGGGAGGCAAGGAGCCAGAACTCATCCAGGCTCCCAACGTGAATTTTCACACTCTTTCTATAACACTATATATTGTCAGAGAACACTGGGTTCCCCAACAGATTCCAGAAGCAGGTACAGGAGATCCCGTTCTTTCCCAGGGGATTGGACAAAGATTCGTGAATCCAGCAAAGTTTCAAAAGGCTTTTACTCTCATAGGTTCTGGTATACAATCCCAGACTTTTAAGTTCCTAGCTGGGACCTGGCCACGTGTAGGTTTAGAATTCTAGGCCAAGATGGCCGCTACCATGTGTTAAGGGCCCAACAGGGCAAAAGAACAGAGAGAAAGAAAGCAGAGTCAGAGGGCGAGGAGGAAGAGCGAGTGAGGAGAGCAGGCTACTGATTTTATATCTTTTTCAGCCCTGACCGCCCACGTCAGCGGAAAGCAGTGAAGGCCAATTCTTTCAGGTGTCTCTCCCAGGACCTCACTGAAATGTTGATATTGCTCCAGCCAAGGTCTGCCTTTGAAGCTGCCCTGCAAGCCCTATGCAGACTGGCAAAGGGCATGTATCTGTACCATGGATATTCTACAGCCAGGTATATATTTCTCCAAGCTTTCACAAGATCCTTGTCATTACTTCACAGTTGTTTTGTATATTAGCCTTTAGACTTATTAGAGAGCCATGCATGTTTGCTTGGGAGGCAAACGGCATTTCTCTCTGATCTAATTATAGGTCTATTGTACTTAGAGATCCAATGTAGCAGGTAAAAATACTGGAAATATCTGTCTAGTTCCATGATTATTGTGGTAGCATGAGAGAAAATATTTATACCAGCTAACATAGAATACATGGTAAGATATACTGCCACATAAAGTCACAGATCCGAACTATTTCCTGCTGCTATCTACAAAGTGGCCTGCAGGCGTAACTCCAGGCAAGATGCAGAGGCTCTGGGCAGCAGTGTACTGCAACAGTCTATATCTTTACCAGACTTACAGTGCCTACATTAGTAATAGTCAGAAGTCCATGAATTACATCTTTAAGGTTATAAAGTCAGTCAAAATCATAATTGAATTTATAGAAACTTGATATTGGGCTGGAGAAATAGTGTAAAGGCCTAACACATAGTCTGCATGGAGAAGCCCCAGATGTGATCCCTGGCACACGATTCTCCAAGCATGGCCAGAAGGAATGCCCAAACCCTGAGTTCAGAGTAGTCCCCAAACACCACCAGGCATGTTCCCCAAGCGAAATAAAATAAAATCAAAGTAAATAAAAAATAAGGCCAATGCTCATATAAAAACATGAATCTATACCTTGGTCAGTCACTTCCTTCTTGGTTCCTCCGGCCTACCAGTTCATACTTTGCATGTGGAGTTCCAGTTTGATCCACAGCACTACAAAGCCCCCCTGAGCACTGCCTGGGTCAACTCCAAATCACTGAGCCAGAACTAGCCCCAGAACACTGCCAGAGGGGGCCTAATCCCAAAAAAAAGGAAAAGAAAAACTTGTCCTAGGTCACATGGCTAGAAAAAGGACATGAGCAAGATCGAAACCTAGGCTTGTCACTGCTGCCAAATTACTTTTCACATAAGGAACTTTAGGGTATAGATATTGATGAGGTGAAATAAAAACATAGGCAAGTAGAAACAGAAAATGGAAGAGAGAAAAATCACACACAGAAAGAGGGGCCGGAGCGATAGCCCAGCGAGTAGGGCGTTTGCCTTGCACGCGGCCGCCCATGCCCGCCCGGGTTCTATCCCGGCATCCCATATGGTCCCCCCGAGCACCGCCAGGAGTAAGTCCTGAGTGCAGAGCCAGGAGAAACCCCTGAGCATCGCCGGTGTGACCCAAAAAGCAAAAAAAAAAAAAAAAAGAAAGAAAGAAAAGTATGCATACAGTTCCCAGTTTGACATCACTTCCTGTTAAAGTCCCCCAGTGTTCAGGGTTAACTCTGGCCTCTGCACTCAGGGATCTCTCCTGATGGGCTCAGAGTAAGACGTACCGAGAATCAAATCTGGGCCAGCTAGTGCAAGGCATGTGCCCTCCCCACTCTACTATCCCTCTGCCCTCTATCAGTCTTTTTTTTTCTTTTTAGGCCACCATCAGCAGTAGTTGGGGGTTACTCCTGGCTCTGCACTCAGAAATTACTCCTGCAGTGCTCAACATATACATAAGTATTATGTATACATATATGTATATGTATATGTATATGTATATTATATGTATATGTATATTATATGTATATGTATAGGTATAGGTATAGGTATATATGTATATGCATATATGTATGTGTGTACATATATGTACATGGGAATGTATGTACATGTACATATATGTATGTACATGTATTTATATGTATGCATGTGTATATGTATGCATATACATATATGTCTATACATATACATATACGTACAGACATATATGTATATGTATATGCATATGTATATGTATATAGGTATATGTATGCTTAAGAATGATGCAGAATCCAAAAATATATTAGATTGAAAAGACATTTGCACTTCAGTGTTCCCTATAATAATATTCACAAAAGCCTAAATCTGGAAACAACCCAAATGTCTAAAAGTAGATGCATGAATTAAAACAAAAGGTTGGGTAGGGGAAGAGAGATAAATAGTATAGTGAGTAAGGTACTTACCTGCATTGCAATGGCTAACCTAAGTTTGATTTCTGGAAACATGTATGATTTTCTAAGCACTTAACTGAGACATGAGCATTGAGTAAGTCCTGAGCACAGCAAAAGTATGGCAAGAAGTGAGAGGAGAGGAGGGGAGTGGAATGGAGGAGGGGAGAAGAGTAAAGAAAAAAAGAAAGAAAGAAAGAAAGGAAGGAAGGAAGGAAGGAAGGAAGGAAGGGAAGGAAGGAAGGAAGGAAGGAAGGAAGGAAGGAAGGAAGGAAGGAAGGAAGGAAGGAAGGAAGGAAGGGAGAGAAAGAGAGAGAGAGAGAAAGGAAGGAAGGAAGGAAGGAAGGAAGGAAGAAAGGAAGGAAGGAAGGAAGGAAGGAAGGAAAAGGAAGGAAGGAAGGAAGGAAGGAAGGAAGGAAGGAAGGAAGGAAGGAAGGAAGGAAGGAAGGAAGGAAGGAAGGATACTATAGCATCTAACTTATTATGGTAGGCAATGGAGGTGAGAGTGGAATGTGAAGGGGATACTGGGATGGTGGACAGAAGTGAACACTTTGGTGGAGAGTGTGGTGTTAGAACTCTGTATGCATGGAAACCTATCACTAACTGTAGTATAAATCACAGTGCATACAATTTAAAAAATTTTTTGAAAAAGCAAGTCAGATGAATTTCTCAACTGCATCAAATGAATTCTGCCAAGAACCACTTGAGCTTGGATTTGGACCTCAAGCTTGAGTGAGCTGACACTGATACCATTAGAGCAGAGGACAGAACTAAGTCATGCCCCCGCTTTTGACATGCATAGGCAGTGAGATCATAAATATATGATGTTTTAAGCTACTATTACACCTGTGGTAATTTGTCAGATCAAAGTTTATATATGTAGAAAGTTTATACATTTCTTTTCATTCTCCTGAATTTTATTAAATATGGCATTTTATAGCAGGAAAAATTATATAACAAAATAAAAGAAAATTAAATAATTGAGAACAGGTCAACTATAATTTTTTAGAAAAGTGAACTGACATCACTTTTCTTTATGGTCACTTCACTTGATCACTTGAATCCCGTTATTCATCGATTTGCTCGAGCGGGAGCGTCAGTACATTTCCATTGGACCCTATCACGTGCCAATAGGGTCCAATGGAAATGTGCTACTGTCAAATATTTTCTTTATGACTGTTAACAAAAAATTATATTTAACAAGAAGAAATTTCTTTGCTTTAAGGCTTGGATTTTAAAGCAAGGCTATCCTGCTCAAGGACAAAAGCTAAAACATGCTATATAATAAAACAGAATAAGTTCTTAAAGTTAATGAACTAAAAGAAATCTTTTATAAATAAATCATTTCTCTCACTGTACTAAATTTCTGTGAAACCATCCTAAACAAATAGATTTTAATTCCCGTTTAGACACCAGTTCTCAATAGTTTACCCCTACCCCTGATTAAAGGTGATAAACTTGAGTGGAAAGAGAAGGCATTCCCCAAATAAACAATATAACAATCAATCAAGCTCAGGACAAATAATATCCCAATATTGGGGTTTCTTGACTCTCTAGCACCACTTCATGGAGTTTACTTAGCTGGTAAGCACTTTAATACAGTATCAAAGTTATCCCTGAAAAGGTCCACCTTATCCCTTAGGTTGAGTGTTGAGAAACAGAGCGTGATATTTATTAATACCCCAAATCAGCCATAGTGTATGTGTTGAATCTTGGCTTGAATACTATCATCAAAGCACAAACATCTCTTTCTTCCTCGATACCCTTCTGTTTTCTGTATTTGCCACATAGCAAAATCACCTACATAATAACTGAGAGATCATTTCTTTTTTAGTAAATGCTGCAGTTTGTTTTACTTTTTTAATCACATAAAATTATTTGATAGTATGTGCTATTTCATCTGTATTCTATTTGTGCTCACATTCATTCCCACTAGAGGCACAGGACCTCCATATAAGCTCTCTTCTGATCCAATCCAATTGACTGTGTGAGAAATAAAGCAATCCCTCCACCCTTCACTCGATCCTAGAATTAAATTTTCCTTGTTGCTAGTCATAACCTAACATACCAAATATTAGTTATTGGTCTTCTATTGCTAAGCAATAATTCTGTTAAGGCAGAATTTTGTTTTGTACTTCTCATTAATAAATTATCAGTGCATGGTATTTGACAGTAGACATTAAAAAATAATGTGGTCTACATATTATGATACCAATATCCAAGGTCAAGTGAAGCATATATTGGAAGGTCTTGTCAAAGGTGGAAATTATCACAAACGTGTGGGAGTCAGAGTTTAGGTAAGACAGAAAATGGAACAGGGTGCTAATAATAGTTGAGGGTACTAATGCCAACCTAGAACTGAGCATTAAATAGAGGCAAAAGGATTCACATGACAACCTTTTAATGTATGTTCTGTAATCCATAGTCTAGAAGGGAAGGAAAAGAGAAAGAGAGAGAAAGGGAAAGAAATAAAGAACCTGCCATGGAGCAGGGCTGGGGGAAGGGGAGGGAACCGGGATGTTGTTGGTGGGAGATGGGCACTGGTGGAGGGACAGGTGCTGAAACACTGTATGACCAAAACCCAAACATGAACTTTTTAATTGTATATCTTTTATTTGTATGGAGATGGGCACTGGTGGAGGGACGGGTGCTGAAACACTGTATGACCAAAACCCAAACATGAACTTTTAATTGTATATCTTTTTATTTGTATATCTCACGGTAGTATAATAAAATACTTAAAAAAAAACAAAAAAAATAATGTGGTGAATAGCATTATTTCAATTAGTTAGAAATGAGAATTCCAGTGATTCCATGGGGTTTTTCTTTTATAATTTTTATTTTGATTTGGGGTCATCTCCAGTACAGCTGGGGCTCCTCCTGGATCTGTACTCAGAGGTTGTTCTGGAGGTGCTCAGGAGACGTCTGCATACAAAGCCTGTGCTCAGTTTGTTCTGCTGTCTCTCCTGCCCATCACTTTGTTTCTTATCCGGCTCTTATTTAAGTATCATGAAGTCCATTTTGGAGTTGTTGATAGTTTTTGCTGCAATCTTAAAATCAGGAAAGTAAGTCAAGTTCCAGAGAGAAGCCTATTGTCTACTGAGGTTGAGTCAAAGCCTCATTTAATATTTGTCAGACATAGAATGGACTGGTAGATTACAGCAGATGCTGGGACCCTAGGAATTAGTGTTAATTCAGTACAATTAGATTGTACTGGACAGATCTAAACTTTCTCTTATGCAGGCACTGCCATCCCAAACCTAACATCATTCCAATACCCACTACCTTCTCTTGGCAAAAGGCTGGGAAAAAATGACACTTGTGGTATATAAAAGAAACTATTTCAAGAGCCTTCCTTTTAGTGCTCAAATTTTAATTTTGAAATTGGTTAAAGGACAAGAATTTATTATGCAGTAGTTCAAGCTAGGTTTCTGATTGCCAAACCAAGATTTTATGGCTTGGGGTTGGTAGCATTTTACAAATCAAATATTCTCTTGGTGGGCTGTGTTGACAGTTCATTTTGAGAATACTAATGACTGATTAGCAAAAACCAAAGATCTCTGGGGTTCACACCATTTATATTATCACACTATTCATGCTCTTTACTCTCCATCCACACAGTCCAGTTTCTAAGGGCCACTGCTCCGGTTTTTGGTGCTATCTAACTCTGCCCCTCTGGCATTGTAGTATCCTTGTGAGGTCAACGAGTCCATTTCAAATACATCTCCTGGGGCCGGAGCGATAGCCCAGCGGGTAGGGTGTTTGCCTTGAACGCGGCCGGCCCATTCCAGGCCGGGTTCGATCCCGGCATCCCATATGGTCCCCCGAGCGCCGCCAGGAGTAATTCCTGAGTGCAGAGCCAGGAGTAGCCCCTGAGCATTGCCGGGTATGACCCAAAAAAGCAAAAAAAAAAAAAAAAAATCAAATGCATCTCCTTTTTACTGTATTTTAGGTGTACAAAGAAAAGCCTCTCCAGGGATTTTCTAAAATGCTAGACCTCTCCTTACCAATGATTTTCTCGAAGCAGAACTCAATGAGGCCTTGGGGCCACAGGAATTGCATGGCTGGATCACACAAAAACAAAATGTTATTTTCACTTCCCCACATGTCCAAGTCTTTGGATTCTCCCTTTCAAATCATACCAGGAATGTGTATATCACTACCATACATTATGTCAGAGTCAAAATGTCAAAACTTCAGTTGTTTCAAACTAAAAATAAGGCATACTAATATTGATTGAATTCTTAATTTCAAATAAATCAATACACAGGTTGACACAGTCTACATCAGAAACTTATCACATTTCTCTTTCCTGCATCTGCAACCTTCAGTATTAATTCCTACACGTGGTCAATGAGTTTTTGCAAATAGATGCTAACAGTTTGTAATTATGGAATATTGTATGCCTGAAACTCAATCACAAATATCATCAAGAAGTTAGAAAAATTAAAGGGGTTTATAAAATCAGAGCAGCAGCTCTTAAAATATTTTTTCTTAGCAATCCTTGTGGATTGATTTTGCAATATATCGGGCAAATTTTACCTCATGGGAGAATATAACACAGAGGCAAATAGCAGTTTGAAGACTAAGCAACCCAACTCCTTTCTCCACCCTATGTTGAGACCTCTAATTATCCTGTGTTAATAAACCTTGGAATTTCCAAATATTCGAGGGAGGGTTATAAACTAATGCAAGGCACTTAATAAATAGCTATAGCTTTGGGTATGAGTTCCTATCTCAACAAAGTGGCACAAAGAGATTAGAAAGACGGAAAGACCTTAGAAACATTTTCAATTGATGCCATGAGCTAAGGAGTAAGGACTTCAAGTTGGTCATTTTCTGTCATTAAATTGCCTATTGTTACACCCACAGCCTTTGAGTTTCTTCCAGCTGCCCTCTTGCGACAATCATTTAGTCTCAGAAACCTAGTCTTCAATGGGTCATTCACTCATAGAAACACAGCCGATGATATGGTTAGCTGCTTTTAATTAATTTCCATGGTTGTTCAGGCCCACTTTCGCCCTTTCCCTTAAAGCCTACTGCCAGTGACATTCTTTGCACAATTTTCAGTAACAACCATGTCTTTCGAATGTGAAGAAAAGAAACCAACTCTGGCTAATTAAAGCAGAAATGGAAATCATGCAAATGATTTGGAGGGACTGGAGTGATGACACATTTGCCTTGCACATCAACAAAGGGTGTTTGCCTTGCACACAGCTCACCGGGGTTCAATCCCCAGCATCCCATATGGTCCCAAGCACCACAAGGAGTAATTACTGAGTGAAGAGCCAGAGTAACCCCTGAGCATCGCTGGGTGTGAACCAAAAAAAAATTTTTTTGACATAGTCTCGGAGAGGGCTGGAGAAGCAAACTTGGGAGTTTGGTAGCCACAAACAGAATCCCCCAGGAATCATATGTAAAGATATTCTTTACTTTTTGCTGTACACAGACACTAGAGCACCCAAAGCACCTTGGGACAAGACCCCATTTACTGCTGAGTCACCTGTCATCACGGCCTCGAAAAACAAGAGTGAGGTGGTGCTTGTCCTCGATCCCATAAATTGCCCAGATACATTCTGGGTGGTTCCTGTTTCTGGCTCCACTATTGACTCACATTCTGAAGAATGGGTGATCTGCCTGACAGGGCACAGATCCATGTTAGAAACTTGGAAAAGGTATTTTAAAGGAGAGCATTTTCCACTTTAAATAAATGAGACAGATAGAAAACCACAAAACTTCACTTGATTTCTCATAATGTGTGTTAGGAGAAATGGCTAAGGCTGAGGCTACAGATCCTTATTTAAATTTGTGAACTTCCTTAACTTTCTACTTGAGTTTGTGCAAATTATCCCCTCTGAATGTTTACTTTGCACAAATAGATGAAAGGAATCTTCTCTGGTGGGAAGTTAAGGTGTGTGTACCAGATGTGAAAAAATGGAAAGCTGGGGTTAGAGAGATTGCACAGCTGGTAGGGTACTCGCCTGGTGTGCGGCTGACCCAGATGCAATTCCCAGCATCACACGTGGTTCCACAAGCTCACTAAGAGAGATGATGCCTGAGCACAGAGCCAGAAGTAAGCCCTGAGTACAGCCAATGGGGGTCCAAAACAAACATTAAAAATTAAATGCAAAGCTACTACTATTTAATAATTTAATCAAAACACACTATTTTTAGGGGTTTTATCCTGGTAAAGAATTTATTTTTATTATTTATTATCTCCACTAATCATGTTAGATGATTACCTTGGATGAGTGAACATATTTTCACTATTTTCCCACACCATTACATACATACAAACAATAAATTAACCAATATACCAAATTGAGATAAAAAGTGCTTCATTCTATAGAAAAGAATGAATCAAAGATTATATATCAGTACAGTACATTACACTGTAGCTTTGAAGTGGGTTCCTAGAAAGCCTTCCATTGATGACCTCGAAGAGATATGTTAGTTTGCATCAGATAGGGCTCTAAAAAACACTCTGCATTTATGGTGCCAAACAGGCCATCAATATTATAAGCAACTCGAAAGAACGGTTTGACTATTTGAGCTAAGTCAATTTAAGATCAAATGGAAGTATACTGAAATAATGTAATAGAAGCAGGGAATTGTAACTTGTTTTCCTAAAACACGTGTGATAGTATAGCAGGCCAGGCATTTGCCTTGCATGTGGCAAACCCGGTTCAATCCTCTGCATCCCATATGGTTCCCTGAGCACTACCAGGAGTAATTCCTGAGTGAAGAGCCAGGAGTAACCACAGAGCATTCCTGGGTGTGACCCAAAAATAAGTAAATAAATACATTTAAAAATAAGAAAAAATGAATCATGCGCAAACAGATTACATTAGTTGAAAAAGTAAGAAATATATGTTAAAAGAAAGTTTTGGGGAGAGTCCATTGACAATGCATCTGACACAGGTTCTATTCCTGGTACTACATGCACCCCTAGGCATAGCCAGTTAAGTCCTGGAAGTGCCCAGTACCACAGTTTGGGTGGAAGGGGGTTAGTTGCAGGGAGGGGGGTGAGGATAGTATACCTGGCACCACTGACCTGAGCAGATCTTACATCAAGATTTACATCCTCATGCCCTTGCACTGAACTCTTGGACTCTTGGCCATGAAACATTGGTGGGAATCCCCAGGTTTCCTAAGCCTGGAGAGCCCCTCCAAAAACAAAAAATCTAAACTAAAATTCAGATCAATAAAGTTTAGGGGGCTTGGGATTCACGCCTGGTGGTAATTGGATGCTACTTACAGAGGTACTCTGGGAATCTTGTTGTACTAGGGATTGAACCTGATTGTACTAGGTTGTACTAGGGTCAGTTGGATGCAAGGCACGTGCCTTAAACCCTGCACTATCTCTCTAGGAGCTAAATTTAAGATTCTTTTTGAACGAGTTTGGTGATAGCTCAGGGGTTGGAATGCATACCTTGTGTATCTTGTGTATACGAATGAGGCCCAGAGTTCTAATCCCAACACTACAGGGTCTCCCTATCAGCCTGGTCTCCCAAGCTAGGTATAGGTCTGGGTCCCAGCTGCTGAGGTTAAGCTGTGAATTCCAAGCTAGAATTGCCTGAGCAGCTTAGCATAACTGGGCCCCGTGACTGAACCTCTGACCTGGTTAGCTGAGTATCTACGGGAGTGGTCTCCCCAGACCACTGGGTATTGTTTAGCAGCCACACATCACATCATCCTGAAAGGAAAATATCCTTTTCCTTCATTCACAATACTGATGAATACATTCCTGAAATACAAATTTCATTATTCTCCTTAAATTTCCTATTGATCTCCCCAATAAACACCATAGCTTTTTATAGTGGTGATTCTATATGAACAACAGGTGACTAAAACCTAATTTAGTTTATGAAATTTTCAGAGAAGGCAACATCTGAGAAGTATCTTAAAACATAAACAAAAATTAAAAGATAACTAAAGTAAAATCTAATATTAAGTGCTATATCAACTACGTTAATATATGTACACAAATTGAAAAGTTTACAAATTGTAATCTATGCTTGAGAATTTTAGTGAATATTTTGTTCATACTTTTCTGAATTTTTCACATTTTCTATAACAAAAGTACATTAAAAATCTATAAAACATAAAAAACATGAGCAAAAATTTTCTATAAAGAATCGCATTTAAGAATCGCATTTTCAAAATCATGTGAGACATTAAATAATTATGTTTAACATTTAATATATATCATACAATATGTCAGAAACTATGCTAATTATTCAGATGCAATCCTTACACCAGTCATGTGACATTTTTCGTATTCATAGATGAAGAAACTTAGGTACATAGTGGTTATAAAAGATGTGTATATGGTTACCTAGTAAGTGAGCATCCAGGATTTGAATTTCAAAGAGAAACCCATGATTCTCTCATTCTACGCCTTAAACTGGTGAGACTACCGTTTCTTCCAGAATTGAGCCAGCTGTAATGTCCTAAGCATCCACCAGTCACCGCTCACTGTTTAAGTGTGAACATCAAGATCTTTCTCCTGCTCTTACAACTCTACCATGATGCATCACTGTCATGTTCCGATACTCTTTGAGTCTGTCTGACCTTTCTTCAATTTCTACTGTGTTCTGCTTCTTCCTTCCTCTCTGTGCCTCATGTTTTTGCTCTTCCAAACATCTCAATGAATTATATTAACCATGTAGACTCATTACTAGCTGGTTTGGACTATGCAGCATTCAACCCGCATTAACATTCCCTGCTTCTGATGGTGCCACAGGATCACAAGGAGTGAATTAAACCAGAGTGGGCTGAGTACAAGGAAAGTACCTTAACCCCCTATATTAGCTTTCTGGACTCCTCTTTTTTTTTAACACTTTTCAAGGATGACTTTTTTTTAAAACAAAGACCCAGATAACATAGCTCTCTTTGAAACTTTTTCAGTCTTGCAGTACCAGAGACTTGGCAGAATTTATCAAATTTCACAGAACAGAAAGGCCTTTAACCTCTAGTCTTGGTTTTGCAACTTTGGAAATCTTCAGGGTGAGCTCCTTTGCTGATCCAGAAGTCAATACATATTGGCAAGTTTGAGAAACACAGAAGTTTTTCTTAAAGAATTTGGCTTTTGTACAATTCTGTACTTGAAAAGATCTTATTCTTTTCAAGATGAAAAGAAAAATGATGAAAATGATGAAAAAATTGGCGGATATGTTATACAAAAGCATAAAAATATTTTAGTGTCATTATAGAAATATTAAATAGTGAAGTTTATATCGAACAATGTCTTCAAAACAGACTTTATTATTATTGATGAACAACTATAACCCCCAAATCATTATAGCTGAAATTCAGATCAGCAATGTAAAGTTCCTTTCAAAGGTTTCAAAAAATAACAGAGCTTGGGTGTAGATGTATTTGATAACTCAGCACAATGAGTTAAATCTTAAAATGCCCTGCCTGCTTCGGGTAAGCAAATGAATTGCTAAATAGAATCGGAGGCTTCATTTTGGATTACTGGTTAGATCTGTGAAGGAAAGCTGGCTTTGACATGCAATAAGAAATGGAAGAAACACTCTGCTTCATTTGGCATGTCCCAAAAGAAGACAGCATCTGGATAAAATTCAACATGCAATTTTAGCTTCTGTCGCATTTTGAACAAAAAATACTTGGCTGAACAACTACCTATTTAAATTATTGAAAGCTGGTGATTATAAGGAAATGCCTGGCTGATAATTAGAGTGGCAGGAGAAATCATTCAGAATATGAAGGGCTTGGATAGGATTCCAGAAGTAGCTTTCCCTTAAACGGGTGGTGCAGACAAAAGCAGTTTGTTCTTCTAAGAATGGGTCTTCTTACTCTGTAGCATTCGTTCAAGAGGCTACACAGACATAGGTTTCTTCACTTTTAACACTTCAGTCTTCCCGGGGGGTTTTCAAAATGCAGTGAGGCAACATAGAAATTACAATCCATTCTCTTGTTCTTTGAAAATCTGACACTGTTTCTCGGAAAAACCAGCTCCCCACAACCCCGGTTTTAATTTGAGAAACAGAAAAGCAAAATGAGATATTATTTTTGAAACACATGATTCCAAATAGCCACTAGGGGACAGTCAAAACACTGGGGATGTATCAAGGCA